>WEIU01016756.1:87879-100162 GCA_013389925.1 Aegithalos caudatus
ATCAGATCAGAAAACCCAATCTGGTAAATGTGGGGGAGCTTAACTAGATATTCCCAAGAAGAACAGACAGAGAAGGAAAAGGAGGGTTGCAGCTATGGGACCCACTGAAATCCCTCAGCTGTTTCTGAACTAATCATGATTGACTTTGAAGGGAGTAATTCAGTGCAGGAATATAACTTATTTCCCCATTTGATCAGGGAATGTGGAGTTCAGTCTTTAAACATAGGATCAAAAGTTTTCTTGATATCTCTGGGTGACATTTTGAGATTTGAGGACCTTTGAAGATGCTTGTCTTTCTACTGCCTCCAAGTTTATACAATCCATAGCCATTGATGGTTAATGGGAGGTGTTTATGCCATCAGCGAGGATGATACAGTATCACAAAATTTTGTCCCATTTGCTTCATCAGGATATTTTATGGATTGAGGTACTACTTGACACACATGGGATTTTTGTAGGCTCTCAATTGTTCCACAGTACTGTTAAGCACATTGAAGGAATATCCATGTGAATTATTTCTGAAGTCTGACTTTTCCTGAACAGCACTGTAGAGTGTTGTACCAGCCTGGCTATATCAGTCACTGAAGATAAAAAAAAAAATGTTAGGGGTCTCTATTTAATGTTGTTCTAGAGCTGAACTGTGCCTTTTCTTTTGGGATGATGTCTTAGAAATGTTTTCTGTCTTCTCACATGTTTCTTGAGATAGAGTCCATACTTGTGATATTCTGCCAGGCAGAAAGCCACATATTTGAGATCAGGACTGCCATCCTCAAGCAAGGGAGTATGAAGAATTGCCTGCTATAGGACATGACTGGGTTCATGAGCATCTAAGGAATTTGGAGGTGCACAACTCCATGATGACATACAATCCATTAGTCCTGAAGAAATTACTAAGGTGTTAACCATCACATTTGAGAAGACATGGCAGTCCAGTCAAACACCCACTGGTTGGATGATACCATATTTTTAAAAAGGAAAAAAAGTAACGTCCAGGGAACTACATGCCAGTGAGTCTCACCTCAGTGGCTGGTAAGATTGTGGAGGAGGTTCTCCTGAAAACAGTGCTAAGGCACATGGAAAGTGAAGAAATGATTGTTGACAGCCAGTCACTATGTAAAAATGCCTTCAGTAAGGACAAAATGTGCCTGACAAATTTGGTCACGTTCTATGATGGATTTGCAGCAGTGGTGGATGAGGGCAGGATAAGAGACATGCTCTACCTGGACTTGTGCAAAGCATTTGGTACAGTCTGGCACAACATCCCTTCTCTAAACTGGAGAGACGTGGATGTGATGGATAAGCCACTTGGTTAAAAAACAGGCTGGGTGGTAAAAAGAGTTGCAATCAACAGCTCAATATCTAAGTGGAGACTGGTAGTGTCCCTCAGGGATCAGTGTTGGGACACTATTTAACATGTTTACCAGTGACATGGGCAGTGAGATCGAGGGCACCCTCAGCAAGTTCAGTGATGACCCTCAGCTGTGGGGAGTGGTCACTACACTGGAGGGAAGGGTGTCTGTCCAAAGGGCTGTGGACAGTCTTGAGAGGTGCATCTGTTCAACACAGCCAATTGCCAGGTCCTGCACCCAGGCTAGCACAATTCCAAGCAGAAATACAGTCTGGGTGGAGAATGGATTGAGGTTAGCTCTGGGGAGAAAGATCAGTGCGTGTTTGTGGACAAAAACCTCGATATGATTCAGCCACATGTGTTTGCAGCCCAAAAAGCCAGTTGTATCCTGGGCTGCATCCAGAGCAGTGTGGTTAGGAGGATGAGGTAGGTGATTCCCCTTACTCTGCTCTGGTGAGACCCACTGGAGCACTGCATCCATCTTTGGGGTCCACTACCTCTGCCATACACCTGCCAGAGCAAGTCCAGAGGAGGCCACAAAGATGATCAGGGGGCTGAAGCACCTCTCTCGTGAGGAAAGGCTGAGACCATTGGGGTAACTAATTTTGGAGAAGCAAAGGCTCATGGCAGACCTTACAGCACCTCACAATACCTAACTACCTCTACCAGAGGGGTCACAAGAGAGCTGGAAAGGGACTTTTTGCAAGGGAATATAGTGACAGGACAAGGAGCAATGGCTTTAAACTGAAGGAGGGTAGGTTTACATTAGGTATTAGGAAGAAATTCTTTAATGTGAGCCTGGTGAGGAACTGAAACAGGTTGCCAAGAAAAGTTGTGAACCTCACAATACTGGAGGTTCTCAAGACCAGGCTGGCAACCAGGCTGGGGCTCTAAATAATCTAGTCTCGTGGAAGGTTCTCTTCCCATGCCAGAAAGGCTGGAATAAGATGGTATTTAAAGTTCCTTCCAACCCAGACCATTCTATGATTCTCTATTTCTATGACTGTATGATCTGAGTTGGTTGAATACCAAGGGATTGCCATGCAGCTTACCTTTCAAAAACCCTAAGATTTCATCTTATGACTGTAGTTGCTGGGCTAAACACCAATTCTGTGTCTCTGATTTCCAGATTTTAAGAATCCATTTTTTCACTACCATGACTAACAGTAATGCTACTCTTGACACAGTGAAATGACACCACCTGAATTTCTCTGTCAATGTTTGATGAGAGAAGGAAGACTTTTCATTTGCCAAACAGTAGTTTCATAATGTGAAGTTTAGAGATAAATACTACTTCCATCTTTCAAACATCTGAAGTATAATTAGACAAATCTTAAGTACTTTTGAGCACTCCATTCCAGGATGACAGCCCTGATCCCATGTTAGAGCACAACTAATGCAAGCCTCTACATACTGCCTTTGAATAATGGAAGAGGTTGGCAGAAACATCAAATAATGATACTTATCTCTTGGAGCAGTTTTTGGCTCTGGATAACCAGAAGTTCTCCAAGTATTGCAGCATACTGAACTACACATGATAAGCACAGGTACCCCCTCATTTTTCTTACTATTCTAATATTAACTGGCTCACCCCAGAAAACTGGTCACATGGAGGAATCAAAGCTTCTCCTTGTTGGATGCAAGACAGCTTTATTTAAAGGTTTTTCTTCTTTTTAGAAAAGTTTGGAGCTCATAATGCCTCGCTTCAGGCAGACACACAAATCAGAGACCGTTCTGTCTTCCCTTGAATTTTGCTTTGCATCCTAGCAGAGGATAGAAGGACCAGCTAGGAATGCTAGCCTGCATACAGATTCAGGGAAGAGGTATCATTAGATCCATGTCCTCCTACACTGCATGTAGGCACCTGCATAGCTTTTATCCCTACAGGCTTCTCTGTGTGCCAGAGAATGCCTAGGAGCAGTTGAAAACTTCTGACAACTCCTGCAGAGAGATAGTAATTCATGCTTCCTCCAAGGCCTAGCGGCTATCAATGCAGGATTCACTTCCCTGTCCTCATGTTCTCCATAAGCCATATTTCTTGCTATTTTCTACACTAAAGAGGTAAAGACAAAAGGGTTGATTCTCAGACACTCAAAGATTCTTTTTCTATAGACTGTGAGAAGTAAGACAGCATCAAGCTGCATGGTAAAAATAAAACCTAACCCTGAAATTTTTCCATGTGTTATTTTTATTATTAGTTCATTATTTATTATTATTTTAGAAGTAAATATGTACATTAGATTCCAACAATTTCCAGCACTAGTTTTAAACTCTACTTGATTCCTGATCTATTTCTGACTCCTGCTTTTTTTCACAAATGGGGGGGTATGGAAATGGAAAGTAATTTCAGCAACAATGACTTGTCCCCACTCAAACATTAAGTTTAGCACTTTTGACGACAACCAAAAGAATCAGAGCATGCTTAGAACACCAGTAACTCCCAGAAAATTCTGTCTTGCCCTTAAACATCTTCAGAAAGCTTCAAGTGTTTCAGAGAATGAAACAGTTTTTCAAAGTTGCTTCAATTTGATTAGCACATTCTTCCCTCCAGAGCCATGAAGCTTCAGGCATCCCGAACATTCGGAATTGCTCTCAAGGAAGATTGTCAGAGCTGTCACATAGGAAAGCAAGGACAAGGTTTGCCTGCAAGATATCTAGAGCTTTGCAATACCTTTTTATTTGTTCTGGAAAAATCCAGATTGCTCTTTTTAGGAGAAAATCCAAACCACCCATAAAACCATGGATATTTTCTGCTGTGTAGAAACCATACAAAATAGAGATAGTAGGTTTAATGTGGTGTAGCCACCCTATAGGAACATTCTTGTTTGCTTTTAGGATAAATAGAATTTTATACAAGTTTGTTCTGCATCTGGTCTAACAGGAAACTGAGTCAGAGGGTCCAATTAGCATCACCTTTAGAAAAAGAAAAGTATTTTCTGAAAACCTTAAAGTAATAATTTGCTTAGAAATTCCAAGGCAAAGGAAGTGAAACTAATGAGCAAGTGAGCATTTTAAGAGAGAACAGATCTTGTGGGAAAGTCTCCTGGGAAAGAATTGTTCCAGCCACTGCAAGTGAAAGCAAACACTGTTTTAATGTTTAATAGCATGTTTTCTTTCCTTTGGCCTGGCTTTCCTCTAGAAAATGTCCCAGTGCAACTGAGTGGTAAGGAAAAGAAACTGACTGTCTCAGAGTAGTTTCATTAGACTTTATGTAGCAGATATGTACTGGACTATGGAAGTACATGAGTAAGATCTCACCTGTGCAAAGAGATGAAAATACTTTCTACCTACCTTAAAGTGGTCTCAAAGTCATCCACCACTGCAGTCAAGAGTAGCTTTCCCACTTTCCAGATTTACAGACAGACTAAATACATGAATCAGTAGGTGGCATTTGAAACGTAAAGCCCCTACGTGCCTCAGTCCTGGTTCTACTTTGTACACATAGTTTCTACCAATTTGCTCTATCAGAGGAGACAAAAGGCTAAACTCAGTATTCTCCACAAAACCATTACTTTTGTTATAATGCATCACTACCTGTGTTTTCATCTTCATAAATATGTGTGTTTCTTTTACCCCTCTTCAACCAATTGGAACTCATTGCATGCCTGGCTAGAACTACCTAGCACTCCTAGGAGTGGTCAGCTCTGATCTCTGTCCATAGTGAAAATGTCAGTGTGCTAGTGTGGAAAACAACAATGATTTCAGAAAAAGCTGTTGTACTTGTCAGACCACCACAGGGAGGTTCAACTCTTCTCCTAGAGAGCTGGAAAGATGCCAGGGAGAAATTATTGAACAACCCAGGTCCTTTGATCAGGCTTTCCACCTGAGTGCTGCTGAGTGATTTTGCACTAATAGTGTATGAGGTCAGGCACCTGTCAAGCCTACAAAGAGTTTCAGGTATAACTCTGAATTAGGTATTAGGTATCTATACAAAGGGGCACGGGAATTCCCAGTAGGAGCTGTGTGTGGCTTGGCTGCTCTGTGTGCTCCTCAGATGTATTGGGAAGAGGATTAAGAAATTTATGATGACATCCAACAGATGATTAAAACAAAAAAAACCTGGCAGGCTGAGGATGAGGAATCAGCAACACAGGAGCATGGTTTTAACCTAATGATTTGTTGCATCCACTGGGCAGCCTGCCTAACCTTGGTATATCTGAGTTGCATCATTTCAGGGAATAAAGTCCTTGAGTGATTAGTACTGCAGTAAAGTTACAGGGCAAAAGGTCTGAAACATGACCTGTTTGGAAAGATGTAAGAAAAGGCAGTTGTTTAGTCTGGAGGGGCAAAGACTGTGGGAAGGAGTGGTACAGCTTCAAATTTGGAGGAAAAAGGAAAGGAATACAATGTCACAGAGAAGACAGGAAGTAGTGGGTATGAGTTACAACAACAGAGATAATGTGGTAGAAGCATTAGGTAATCTGTCTGACTTAAGTTGCCTAAGATAATGCTGAATCCTAATCAATTAAACTAAATATGAATTAGACAAGAATCACCAAGTGACATGGATACTGTAGATAGGCTGGGAGATGACCTAGATGAACTCATGCTTTATCCTGGCAGTAATTTGAGTAATTTTTGTGATATCTCTACATAATGAAATTACACACAAGGCTGTGTATTTTAGTACCTATTTATGAAGGACCTCTCCTAATCTTTAGGGCTGTTTGATTTTATAGAATTGCACTGAATATTTTGTGCAGAAAAAAATTTTTCTTCTCTTCCAACCTTTTTTCATCATCCCATATTTGAGGAGAATTATAGTAGAGTTTTACAATTTTATCACTCATTCAATAAAAACAGCTTTTTGAAAATCTGTCAAGCTTTGGCAAAATCACAAACTAATAGAAATACCATTTATAGTAAAATGTAGGAGCACTTAGAGCTAAGTCTCAACATAATGCAGTGCCAATTATCTCCCCAAATGTATATTTCCCCCATGATTTAAAAGGATAATCTACATATAGAGTTCATTACCATGGTTCAATAAGAAAAGTCCAGCCCAAAATGGCAAACTCCTCAATCGTTTCTCCCGATAGTCTTTTCACTCTCTCTTCACTGACTGTACATGCTGTGTTTCCTTACAGTTCCATCCCTTTGTCCTTTTCCCCTCTCTCAGGGAAGAGTTAGGCCTCCAGAAGTTTCATTTTAAGCCAGGAAAGGGTTAAACCTTGCCCAGGCCTGTGATGGTCCTGTGAACTCTGCCGGGCAGCAGCCGGTAGGATTCCGAAGCACGCCGATGGGGAAGGCTCGGACATGGCAGCCAGGATCCAAGCAGTTAGGTAGGCTGAGGGATGCCTCCCCCTCCAGCCCTCGTCTCACCTGGGGTGGCCCAGCTCGGAGCTGCTTCCTGGGGCCCGGGATGGGTTGGGAGGGGAGCATCCCCCCCGGCCCTGGCTGGCAGAGCAGGCAGCTGCCAGGGCGAGCTTAAGGCTGATGTTGGTAGCCAGGGCTTCTCCTCCGCTCCCCTCCCCTGCCCAGCTGCCACCGGGCCCGGCCATGGCCTGGCCCCGCAAGCGCGGCTGCCGCCGGCCGTGCTCCCTGCTGGCAAGCCCGAAAGAAAAGGGATGGCTTGGACACAATCAGCATTTTATACGGGTAGTCACAAAGTCGTATTCTCCTTCCTCAATAACCAAATAACATCTAAGAATTAGCTTCTAATAGGTCCCTATCTTTTCCAAAGCAATTCCAAGGTCCTGACAGAAAACTGTTTCCACTTTAACTAAAAACAAATCTGTGTTAACCCATAACAAGCTGGTACAAATGTGTGAGGATCCAGAGGAGGGAGCAGAGCAATCAGGAAGCAAGAAGCTGTCTAATTGTGTAGTAAAGTAACATGAGTACAGAACTGACAGCTTGCTTATCACTATTTGTTAATGTTTTAGTGGAAAGAAATAGGTCTCTTAGCTGTTCACTGCAGTCTTTTCCTGCAGAATCTATTTCCCTTCTGATCTGATGAATCATGTTTATGAAACTTCTTAGATCAATGGTGTGACTTTCTGCCTAAGACTAAGGCTGCCTGCCAGCTCCGATTAGGGGAAATGCTTGAACGTGTACAACCAGATGGTGCTTGCTTGCTTTACTTAGATTGTGCAGAAATTTAGGCAGCAATAAAGGGTGAAAATACTATGCAGTAACTCAGAGACACTGGACTGGGACCCAAATAACCATATTTGCATGGCGCTGCATTGTGTTGAGACTTAGCTCTAAGCGTTCCTACATTTTACTATAAATGGTACTTCTATATATTCTGTCAAGCCAAAGCTTGACAGATTTTCAAGCAAGCAACACAAGGTCTAACATTCTCAGATTATCCCTTTATCATATTGCAAGGCTTAGTCTAAAACTTGAGAGTTTTGAAATAAATTTTTGAATCTGAATACAGTCTGTTTTCTCCTTATTTTACTTTCAGGAATAGAGGTGGTGTTTTGCAAAAACTAGGAACAAACCAGAATGTTATAGCAATGCTCCTTAAGTGGTAAACTTTTGGGAAAAAAAAAAAAAGTATCATAGCATAAATGAAACAATTTTATATTGCCAGCTCTCTTCCTTATGGTCAGTATTGTTTAAGATATTTATTTCATAGAGAAAGGGCAATGATAAGTCAATAGATTTCTAGTTCTTAGAAATGTTGACAGCTTTTAACTTGAAGTTTATATCTTGCTCTGATGAAAAGTCAGGTTTGAATATGGTATGACCTTTGCATTTCTTATAACAGCCAGGTAACCCAAAGTTATTAATAACAAAGTATTTAGAAGTGTTGTTCTTGTTCTGGGCTGATAAGTGACATGTACTGTGTTATCAGTTGGCTTTCTCTTGCATACCTTCTTAGGGAAGTAAAAGCTGGCACACTTGGAGACCTCTGGTTAAGATAATCTGGGGACATAAGCAAGGAAACTGGAGGTGGTAGAGATAGGCATGATATCTGGCAAATACCCGCCTATACCCTTTGAGGTTATAGCCTTTGCTTTTTATTCCTCCCTAAACACAAGCCCTATTAAGAATTTTATGTGAAAACTTAAAGGAAAATGTTGAGGGCAATTCCTTTTACCTTTTTTGCAGCTGGTAGTTCTGGAACATCAATAACCTCTATGACTGTTAATCAGAGAGAGGAGAGAAAGAAAAAGTAAATCAAAAGAACAGCAACATTTGCTTCTAGACTCTTAAAATGCACAAAAGCATTTTAAGATGCCTTTGGTGCATGACTGCATTCTTAAAAATACAGAAGACCTTGAGACTGAGTTGCCAAATTATTTTTTAAAAGCTAGCAACAATTCCTTCAATTTTTTTGTGTATTCTGCAGAATATACTCTGATGTGCTCTGCTATCCAGTCTCATCATAGGCACATTCTATTGTCTGTCCCCAACTACAGAAATACACATGTGTTTTATAAAATAGATTCTCACAGAAATGAGCTTAGCACAATAGCCTTTCTCCTGTTCCACATACAAGATGCAGCTAGTTGTTCTGATTTTTTGCTCCTCTAATCAAGGCATGCCACAGGTGTGGCCCTGAGCAGGGTAATATTCATTCTGCAGTGCTACAGCCAAGGCAAGAATGGACACATCAGTGCCTCACAGCATGCCCTTTGAAATAAAAGTCTTTTCAGAGGTACACTGACAAGATGCAGCTGGGCTCTGCTCCCCTATGCCAAGTGTGGACACCTGTTTTTCAAGGAAATACTCCCCATCATATGTCCTAGCATGCCTCCATCTGTCAATAGCAAAGAGAAAGTCACCTGCAAGGTCTACAAATGTCTTGTGGTTGACAATAGATTTTATTAAACAGAGTGCTTCCTTTCTTCTTACAGAGAGTTTGCAATAAGTCTCTGACTTTTTCCAAAGTAAACTGTACATTGGGCTAAGTTCCTATAATAATTATGAGCTTCAAGGGCCGTTTCAGCCACAGGTTTTACTTGTGATACCTACAGTCCAATGTTAAGCAGCTAAAAAGTTACAAATACCCAGGAAGAATAAAAAATCTCAGCTTCCTCTGGTGTAGATTGCGTCATGCCTGTACTGGCAAAATTATAATAAGTTGATAATAATCTATCACTTTGGGTGGATCTCATGTTTTGTTTTTTTTTAAGTGACAGTATTTCAAAATACATCAAGTGGAAAAAATGGTGATCTATCTTTTGCATAAAAATAAATGTATGCCTTATTAAATCCAGAATGATAATCCCATGCATATTTTGCTGTGTCCCAGTACCAAGTAAATATCATAGAATCATTGCATGAATGCACACAAATGAAAAATTATGACAGGTTATTTCTTTCATATGTTTTGCCTTTGGGTAGGGATTGTCTGTGAAAAGGATATGATTTTCTAAAACTGAGTCATCTGTATGCAAAACAGCTAGAAATAATGAAGGCTTTAAGATTACAGCATTCATATATTTAAAAACCTTTTTCTTCCTAAGAGGCCAGTGTTTATAAACAAATGAAAATCCTTATAATGTCCCTGATAATAAGACTACACTTAGATTTGATATTAGTTAAGTGAAATTAGGAGCCAAGGTTTCCCAAGACAGAGAAAGCATTCTCTTAGGCATTCTTCTACCCAAACCCAACATGATAGACAAGACGAAGAATATATTTTCCCCTTTCTCCACTCTTCAAGGTCAAATCATTACACTGGCTGCTTAATAAGAACTGTCATGCTGACAGGCCTGTTAAGCTCTGACAAAACTTCTTGCCCAGTATCCTGTCTCTGACAGGGAACAGTAACAGATACCTATCAAGAACTTGAACAGTGTGACCTGCTGCTAGGTACACTGTCCTAGTGGTTGGTCTTTGGCAGCTTAATGCCTTCCTGACCCTGTGCACCTGTACAGTGCCTGACAGCCACTGACAGATGCAATACTGTAATATACTCCAGTCTTTTCTTCTTATAAGGGTTGGAATTTACTATAACTTTCTGTGCATTCCTCTGGGAGAAGCAGGTCAAATAACAGAGAGAATGTCTGCTTTTGATGGCCAAAAAAGGGTCATTCAATGCCCTCCTTTCTTGGAGGGCACCTGTATGTGTTTGACAGGAACAGGACAGAAAATAAGCAAAGAGTCCTTTCCACAGTATGGAATGGAACAGGCAGAAATGAGTCACTAAAGCCATGTTTCTGTTTCTAAATATGACAGACTTAGGAGAGGAGCTTAGCTGCTGGTACAGTTTTGGCCTCTGTCAGCTAGCACCCTCTGAAACACTGCCTGAGCATGGTGCATGCATTAGCATGCTATTCCCAGGCTATTCCCAAGAGGCATTCATATGTTGAATCCCTACCCTTGAACACAGCCCTTTTTCTATTCTTAGACAACTTAAACTGAAAGGAGAAAAAAAAAAAAAAAATAGAGCTGCCTAATCATGGAACACAAAGGAGACCCGGAGCCAGCTCTGTACAATGTGAGCCCTGCCATTTGGCGCAGGGTATGGGAACAGTCCCTGCCCTTGTGTCACTTAGCAGAACAAATGGATCCAGAGAGACCAGGAAGCTGATGAGAAAATAAGCACACCCCAATCAGAACTCAGAGATGGTGGGAAGAGTGGGGTTTTTTGTGAACCTGAGTAGCTGCATGGAACTGGTTGTATGTCAGAAACCCACTACATGGATGGAGTAAAAGTCTCCAAGATAATTAGGATACTTCTAAACTTTGTTAATATCTATTGTCTCACTATGATCTTCTCCACTTTAAAACAATTTTATACTCATAGTTTATCATTAACATCCCCAAAATATTCTGTTTTAGCCAAATTAAAACTAATGAAGCCTTCACAGAGTCATCCTGAGGTCTCCACTCAACCCATGCTCTGACACGCTCACAGGACGCTGGATAAAGCTGTACTTTTCAACTGTTCTGAAAAGGATATGTATCTTGCTCCACAGAATATACTATCAGTAAAATTTTATTCATTCTTCTCTGTGTGAGTTGTCTTTTATATTACTTCCTAGTAAAGTACTTTAATTAAACTTCTATTTCCATTAAACTTCTAGAGCATGGTACTCAGAATAGTGTGTGAGTCACACAACATGGGTAATGTAGTAACTTTTACGTAACTATTGATAACTGTTGTTAATAAGAAACAACAGTTACTTTTCCCCAACAGAGTTTTGGTGGGAAAAAAAAATTCTCCTCAAAAGGACACTGGTCTTCCAGAGTATCTCTCATCGTAATCCTGATTCAAACAAGCTCTGACAAGCTGTGATAAGTGCCATTTTCAGACAACTCAGTTTTACACACTGAAGTAAACTCCATCTTTTCCAGACTCTTCCT
The DNA here is from genome assembly GCA_013389925.1 of Aegithalos caudatus. Taxonomy (NCBI): domain Eukaryota; kingdom Metazoa; phylum Chordata; class Aves; order Passeriformes; family Aegithalidae; genus Aegithalos; species Aegithalos caudatus. The sequence continues at coordinate 99,497 of WEIU01016756.1, forward strand.
ACCAGCCAGAACAAGTTATATGTGGTTAAATACATGTTGTCTCTTTCAGTTTCCTTTTTTCAAAAATCTGAATATATATTTTTTCTAATAATGGAAACGTTAACTCTCTGTACATATAAACTCCTGTAATCATATCATCTGTCATTGAATTAATGCATTTTTCAGTATAACTTATCTGATAAAAGTTGATTTCTCGTCTCTTTAGCAAGAAATATTCAATCAGAGAGGAGAACAAGAAACATATGAACATTTGAAATGAGAAGAAGTTTTCGCTGAAAGCACTGCATATCATACACATGTATAACAAATATTCACACTTTTTCATTCATCTTCTTCGTGGCCACTTCATTCCTACAGAAGATAGAAGGCAGCCGAGATAAATACATAATCTGAGAAAATAGGAAATATTGAAGGTACTAAATATATTCACCCTGTAAATGGCTTCAGATGCTTCTTTCTCTAAATCCACAATGTTGTCAGTGCTTTCCAACACTTCATCAATTTGTTGTAGAGTAAATGGAATGCTAACTTGGGAGAGTTTTTTGGTTTTTTTTTTCCCGTTGGCATCTTCTCGTGACAGTAAATCCCTCACCCCCTAGGCTGTCAGAGAGCACATGTCAATGTATTGAACTTAGCTAGACAAACTGAGGACTAATTTGAAGCATT
>WEIU01016756.1:113118-125646 GCA_013389925.1 Aegithalos caudatus
TTAGATGGTCAATTTCTTTTAATCTCCTTTAAAAAGCTTGTTTTCCAGGTTGTATGTCATCTGTGGTGATGGAGAAACAACCAGAAAATAATCCTGCAAAAAGACCCTTAGAGTTTTTTTCAACCTCCTCCTGGGTTAATAACATCTTCCTTCCTTCCTTCCTTCCTTCCTTCCTTCCTTCCTTCCTTCCTTCCTTCCGAAATTTTCATAGCCTATTCTTTAAATCCTCCAAACATGGACACTTCAGCTTTGAATTCTGTAACCTAGCCACATATCTTCACTGTTTTTCTTAGAAGAAAGTTTTGCTTAAGATTTATATTTCATTATTGTGGCTACACTTTAGAGTCCATTGTTACCACCTTTGTAGCCTTCCAGTCCTGGATATGGAACAGTAGTGATTTTCTCAGTAGCATATACAGGACAAACTTTGTTTTTCCCCCTTTCCCTCGTGTCATAGAAATGCAAAAATCATGAGTATTTTCTCCTTTAGCATTGTTGCTTGGGGTTTTTTAATCTCTATGCAGAGTATATGTGTTACCTGACAATAAGTGTCTGTCTATGCACATAATTAACTCCTTGTTACTCTTACACTGAGGAGAAACTGAGGTATACATAGGTGAAACAGTCCTCCTAATTTTGGGATGGACAAAGTATGACTAATGGCTCTTAATAAGGAAAGGCATGCTGGAAAACTAGCCACAAGACTAAGCAACTATAGAAATACAGGGCAGGGCTGTGGGAAAAAACATTCTGCTCATGGGTTCAAGTCTGATTTCTCCAGAAAAGACTGGGAGACTGTAGCTGCTGACAGGCTGTTGTTCTTTACAGATACAGAATCTGCTGAGACAGGAAGGTGCAGAGATGGATAGCTAAGTTTTAACTTGCATGCAAAGCACTGCCAGGACAAACAAGCTTTCTGGATCATTTCCTTACGAGAAATCAGGATATTGTTTTACTTCAGGGATGTATTAACAAGAGAAGGCTGCTGAACTGATGAGCTCCTCGTCATACACAATGCCACAAACTTCCAGAGTTGAAACAATTCAGTGAAAATTATGGTCCAGTTCAGCAGAGAAAATGCTTGACTACGGCCAGCTAAGGTACACTTACACTATTTGGTTTAAATTTCTGCAGCTGTGTGTGGTATAAATGGAAATGAAACATTTTATAGGGGTTTAGGTTAGTATCCTTTTTACTGTGCTCTTTCTGAGTGGTGTAGCAGCTTCAGCTAGATATAAAAGAATATAGTAGCTTCTCAAGTCCAAATTTTATCTTGTGAAAAAAGATCTTTTATGGTTATAAATCTACAAGTTCTCCCCTTCCTTTAAACTTCAGCCTCCATGTATACTGGCATAGGACAGTGTTTTCCAGAGCAATGCCATATACCCTGTCCCTGTGTTGTACAAACACATAAACAAAAGAGATGGTGCTTGGTCTAACTGGGAGCATCTTGAAGTGAACTCTGTGTTAATAAACATGGAATCTTTGTGACAATTACAAAGGAAGACCCTGCATTCTTGAACTCTTGATTGAGTTTAACTCCGAATGAGAGCCTGAAATGAGGAAGCTGTTTGTAAGCGCCACTGGGAAATATCGGGTTGTTTGTTTGGAGACTCAAACCAGACATGCTAGAAAGAACACAGGACAAAGTGTTACAGAGCTGTACACACACAAAACCTGCTCTCAAATTCTTTGGAGTTTAGAGATAAAAAAATCTTTTACAGCTTTCTTTTTTATTATTTTGAGTCTTCATTTTCTTTTCTGTCCCTGCTGCAGTGTTACTTGTGGAGAGTCTGTTTCATTATCAAGGTCATGTCTGGACATCATCATAAACCCCTTATTTAGAGCATGCAGGAAGAAACATACCATGCTGTAGCCTGCCAGACATCTCTATTTCTGAAACAGTTTTTGGCTGAAGCTTGCATCCAAATATTCACTGGTTAGAGAGGATTCTTGTGTGACAGATGGCTGATTGACCATGAACAGCGATACATAGCTCAATCGACCAAAAACAGTGGTATGGTTATAAGGGCATGGAGAAAAAATGTTTTCTTTTGCCACTGAAAATGAGCTTTTTACCAATAATGTCAGTATGAGAGTGAATCAAGGCTGAGCAGAAGGCAGCAATGAGTCTGAAGTACAAAGTATAAGGCTGAACTACAAAAATAGTTAAGGAAAAATCAAGTCACATCTTTATTACTTTAGAATTACACTATATTTTCATTATATAAATAAACTCATAATACAAATAATTAAAATACTAAATGTGTTCTTTATTTTAAAAAATCATATTATCAGATGATGAATGTAGGAAGAACTGACTCCTCGAACATGCAGGATCAGTAGTTTCAGACTGAATTACTCAGTTAATCCTCAGGACTGTGGCTACTGGGACAGGATCTTGTCAGTCCCCATGGTGTGTACCCACAGGCCTGAACTGCTTTGGGCGGCCTCACCTTGGCCCTCCACACACACTCTGCCCTTGCAGCTAGGTGCTTCTTTTAAGTTCATGCCAGGGATTGGAAGATGGAATTATGTTGTGGGAATACTCTAGCACAGCCACAGCCCAGCCCAGCAGTGGATCCCATTGATCCCTGTCTGCAGAATGACTCCCTTCTTGTTCTCACACCTGTCTCATTACTCTATACCTGCTCCATTATTACTGAGCTCTGTCTTGCCCTGGGCTGCCCTCATCAAATTTTATCCTGGATTTACTTTGTGGCTTGATCTCAGACCTATTCATATTACCATGAATTCCTCTGTTAATCTGGATCCTTTGCTGACTATGGCTGCCATATCTGAGCCCATGCTGCTCACATTCCTTGGCCAGTGTGGGGTTTGGGCTTTGCCCTGCCAGTCTTGTATTGTACTCTACTCCTGGCTCCCCTTCCCTTAAGGAACAGCAAGTCCTTACTGTACCCTGAAGAGTCTATCCAAAGCACTGTTACCACTGTTGTTTTTCCAAATTATTCTTTTCTAATTACAGGAGAGCTCAAACTAACTATGCTACATTTCAAAGACATGATTTCAATCTAATTTCTGCATAAAATACTGCAAATACTTCATTGCAGAATATTTTAATGATTGATAATGAACAAAAGTGCTCCAATAAGGAATAATCCTGCATTCCTATTAGCTCATATGGGACTAAAAGAAGTGCATCCTAATATTGGGTTGAATATGCTGCTATCTTGCACAAATTAATATAGTTTCTTTTTTTCCCTCTAAATATATAACTCTGTAAGTGACAGTAATGCACCCCCGTTATTTTAGTCAGAGTCCTAGAGTTTTATTCTTTCTTACACCTGTGATCCATATGCTAGGAGGATGGCCCAAGTTTCTTAAGTGAGAAGGAGACAATTAAACTGACAGCTGTCTACTGGAAGATAGTGGAGCAAATAACTGTCAGTACTTTAAAATGAAATTGTGCTACAGATAAATGACAACACAGCCAATCTCTTTGAACAGGGAGAATAAAACTGTCTGTTCCTTGAAATAGTGTCTGACTATATTGGGGACACTCAGGTATGACTCTGAAAGCTGTGGCTTTAACAAGCAAAAAGTGATCACAAAATAAATAAAGAAATGAAAATACACACATTCCCACACACTCAAGCAGAACAGGGAAAATAGAAAGGATAAACACAGAGTTCAGTTTATTTACTTGGTTGCAAATGAAAGTCAGTGTCATAGCTTGGATTGTTTTTCAAATAGGTGAGGCAGTCTTTTGGTTATAACCAGAAGAGAAGTGGTTTGTGTGAGTGTGCCTCAAGAAATAAGCCAGACTTTCAGAATGCACAAGTCTCACTTCAGTTTGAAGCCTTAATTAAGAGTAACCCATATTTTAGGGTCATTACTCGTAATTTCTAAATTTAAGTACTTAGGACTAGTGATTATCCAAAGCCATTCAGGTCAATAGGAGCTCCATGGACTTCAGCAAGGTTGAGATCAGGTCCTTAATAGGAGTATTTAGCTGCTATGTACATACACAGAATAAATATGTAATCTATATATAATGTGTGTATTCCTACAGAATGAAGCAATATATGACATACAGCTTTTCCTTTCTATCTAGCATTAATAAAGAGGGTTAAGGATTTTTTTTTTTTTCCCTAAGGCAACCCATTTCAGATATGAACAATCACGTTTTTCCAAGTTAAAGATTACACAGTGAGTTATTAACTTTAAACACCCTTCATTCCTGAAAGCTATGCGGTAGAGACATTTTAGGTCGGGGCAACTCCTCTTACAGAAGGGAGTTGTTCTGCCAAGTAATTACCTCAGACAGTTTTTGTGTTGTAGGTGAATATTTATATAGATTTCTATTCCTCACAAAAGGACTACTGAAGAGTTTGGGTATCCAGAATATGGCAAAAGCAGAAATAAGACAGTCTTGGGCTTGATAAAACTGAAGAAAAACATCTCCAACAAGAATAGACAAAAGGAAGCCAAATGTTGACTTGTAATCCTGTCTCCTGTGAAGCCTTCCTCCCTTCTACTGTTTCCAGCATAAGCAGAGTTCTCTTGACACCTTGCAGAAACTAAGGAGCATCTGGCTGGCTCTCAAGGGTAAGTCTCAACTTGTCTATGAGTTCACTAGAAAAACACCAGCATGTTGTTCTTCTTCCACCTGATACTTCTTTTCAGTTTGCCTACAAAGGCTCTGGTCAGTGCAGTTTTTCTTCTCAGAAATTCCACTAAATAAATGCTGGTATGCTTGGCTTGCAACTTAAAGTGCCAAGTTAAGCAGCTGTCCTGAAGGTCTTGAGCTCCCTTGGGTGCCTGAGGTTTCTGTGTCCTTACAAAAAGAATAGAGAAGATGACAAAAATACATACTCCTTTATTTTTCCCTTTTCATTGGTTTGTTGGTCTGGGGACAGCATGTACTAGTTAACAAGTTCTGCCCTTTGCTATTGTTATCCTAAATTGGTACTCTTTGGTCAGACAATTAGATCAGGCAACTAGAGGGCTCTGTTGTTAGGCTCCCTTTTAATGTGTATTTAGATTATGGGCAGCCTAGAAAGACTACTGTGGGTGTCTGGCTGGACCCATACAATAGGGTTCAGAACTACTCAGTCAAATTCACTTTTTTCCCTCCAGTCAGTAAAAAAATACTAGGGTGTTTAACAGAGAAGAAAGCGAGGATTTTCTCACTAAACTGTTGTCAGACTTTTAAGGAGTGGTGTCTATGAATGAACTGGGGGAAGGCTGAGAAATTCTACAGAACAGAACTGCTTTGGCCCTGAAAAAGAGGTGTGAGCAAAGAACCTTTCCAACATTGGCTTGCTCCTCACTCCCACTGGAGTCAGTGAAGATGCCTGTAATTAATTTCAAAGGGAGAAACCATGCCAACATTTGTACAGAAGTATTTTTTGTATACTTCAATACATGGGACCACAGTTCTGGCCCTTCTGTAGCTTATGTAATGGAGTAATCTCCAAGGAAAGGCAAAATTGGCTGCTATATAGACATGGAAACATTCATTAATCATTGGATCAGCACTCTAAACATTTCCTGTTTATATCCAGAGTGACACTTCTTTAGATGATATTGCCAGCTTCAATTTGGCATCAATGTCTTATTTTGTAAAAACAAGCTGTTATCAAATTTAACAAAAATAGAACAGTTTCCATGAAGAAAATTATTCTGAATGGCCTTTGGTTCAGATCATGTTTCAGAAAAAAAACTTTCTTCTAAAGTTTTGATCCAGCCACCTCAAACTGAAAAACTGAAGGGAAAGTGGTTGGGGGGAAAACAAACAAACAAACAAACAAACAAACAAACAAGTTTGAAATTGTTCTGTATTGTCTACTTCAGGGGAAAAATTATTAAAGAGATGTGCAATTCTCTGGCTCAGGTCATAGTAAATGAGCCTGTGGTGTATCTTTCTAAAAAGAAACTGCAGTTGTACTGCTCATACACAAAAACATCCATTCTGATTTTTGCTGTTTGTCCCTCCTGCTCTCTCAGAATTTCCATGATCAATAGTTCTTGCTGTCTGCCACTCCCCCAGCCTCCAAGACCTAAACCTATCTCCTTTTTTTCATCAGGACCTAAATAACACACAGATTTAAACATATTTCAGACCACTACATGAAAGTATAAGCAGATTTTGCAGGGAGAGAGAGAGCAGAAGGAATTGGGGGAAGGAAAAAAGCATCTGCAAGCTAACCTTCTAATATTCAATTTCTATCAATTGTCTTCAGCATGACAAGGCTGGGCTTTTCAGGCTAAATGTAGACAAGCAATTTCCTATATTAGGAAACAGAAACCTTTTTTGGAACTAAGTTTTATGGGTGTAGAGCAGCTGTGTCTATGCAGTCGAGCAATTTTGCCCTCCAAGTTGGGTTGGCTGTATCCAGACCACTAATTTTGACTGATTCCTGGAAGCATACCTGGGATTTGTCTGGGACACCCTTACTTGGCTTCAGCTGATGCCACACCTTGCTGTCCAACTGTTCGAACAGTAGAAAGTGAAGGCAGTTGGTCAAAAATCACACAAGTTTCCTGGATTTGCTTAGTTTATTGTTGTGAAGACAACCTAGTTGTTCACTGGACTGCAACCACTAAGTACACTGTACCTTGAAAGAAAAAGTTCAGTAAAAGTTTAAATTATGAAATATTCTGGGTTCCAGAGTCTCTGTGCTGTAATCATGAAGCTCCATTTTGACAGTCTGATGTATCTCTCCTCTCCCCCCATACACCTAGCCAGGGAAAATCCCATATGGTGGGGTACTAGCAAGCCTTTTACTCCTCAGAGTTTATAAATTAAGAGGAAAAAGGGTTTATGAGAGAATATAGTGAAGAATGCATCCAGCCTCCCAGTTTTTCCCTTGCCTGTGTGTCTTAGCCATCACATCAATGCATGAAAACACCATACCCAAATATTAAACTCCCATATCTCTCACCCCTTGGAAAACAGGTGGATGAGTAATTCACCTAAGACATGGTTGGGTAAAACATAGTAAATACCAGAACACTGAGTCCATTCCTACTTCTTATCTGTTCTGCTGTTTCAGCACATGAAATAAACAGGTTTTAGCGGCATATGAAAATGTGCTGATGAAAGTGGGAGTCTCTTCTCATATTTTGTGTGAAGTAAAGGTGAATCTCAGAGCTTGTCTTGCAAGAAAAAAGGGTCTTTAGTAATCCCAGCAGAAAATCATTGATGTTTCAGTGTCATGACATTTTAAAATCAAGTCATAAACATTTCAGTAAGGAAGTATATATTCTAATCCAAGGAAATTCTTTACAGTGTAAGAGAAACAGTTTTAAATTCTGTGGGTTGTATAAAAAGAGGTTACAGAATAACTTAATCTAGTAATCCTTTGTGAAGTTCAGGTCCCAGGATATGGCCAGCAGAAGAACTGTAAAACTTTGGCTTTTTGTTCAGCTGTCCTGACATACGTTACCCACAACAAAGCATTTGGCCTTTGCCTCTGCAACACTGGCATGTTCTGTGGCAGAGCCAGGAATGTAGGAATGTGGCTCCCAGTCAAGCTGGTGGGGAAAGGAGAATGCCCTCGACCTGGAGGATTCAAGCTGTCTCCATGTCTGCATCTTTAATCCAGCACTTTATGCCATTTGAAGTGAGTGTTTCTCCATTCTGCCCACAGCTGCTGTTCTCCCTCCTGCATCTGCCATTCTCACACTCCCAGCCTGGGTGGTCGTGCTGCATTTGTGCGTTGCGGGCTAGCCAGGATGTGGCTATTGAAAGGGCAAACATGGGGAAGGCCAGAGCTTGGCTATATGTGCATAATAGCAAGTCAGTCAGTGTTCACAGACTGAGAATACCACAGTGTTTGAGCTAAGGGAAGCTCTTTGTTTGCTTTTCCTTGCACTAGTGACTGGGTTACTTCAGCCTAATAGAAGGCTCTTTATTTTATTTTACGCTCTGTGAACCTGACCCGTCACAAATCAATTACAAAAAGCTTATAGGTTCTTTCATCCTGCTCCTCCCAGGAAGGGCAGCTGAAAATAATTCATGATTAATAAATCTGACAGTTCCCAGAAGACTATACTTAGTGAGCTTGAAGTTCTTCCTTCTGCTTCAAACATTCACTGAAAGGAAGAGCTGATTTTCCTGTGAGGCAGTGGTAGCAAAAGAAAAGATGTTTTACACTTCATTTTTACCAGAGGGTGATTTCTGACTCTTCTTCCGATGTACTCTGTAACTTTGGAAAGCATCATCACCCAGGGTCCTCCCAGGAGGTAAAGTCAATAACAACAGAAGAGCAGTAGGGCTCCAGGCTCTTGCTTGACATTTCATAATTCTCCCTGGCATCTTAACACACCAATTTCTGGGAAGTTCAGGGTTAAATAAGCAAGTAGTTTATTCTGCTGTAAAGACTATTAAAGGAACTACTGTGAATTCATCCCATGGCTGTGGGTCCAGATGTTAAAACTGACTGAGGCCCACCTCTAATTCTAAACTCAGTGGTAGTCTACAGAGGAATTAAATTTATCAGGAAGAATTTAAATTACATCTTTTTCCAAAGATTGTTTATATTCTTTTCTTTAATCATACTTTCATTGGGCCAGCAAATAATAACATTGTAATAACCTCATGCCAGATAAGCCACTTCAAAACCAGGAAGAAATAAAAATTACAAAAACTGAACTGGCAGAGAAGACGACCACTAGAGATTGCCCAAATGGTGCCGCAGTGTCTGCATATATTGCAGGGAGACAATGGGATACGGTAGAAGGGATAAGAACCAATTCTGGAGGCAAGGTACTTGTTCAGGACATGGAGAATCACAGCCTCTAGGATTTCTATTTTGTTTTCCTTATTTAAGGCTATGTTAAAAGAGTATGTCTTTTATGTATGTATCTAAGAGCCAGGTTGAACTAATGTGATTTTAGATGGGGGATGGAGATGGAGTTGCTTTTGAGACCTTTAAAGTCACAATTCTTCTGCCTTAAATCTGAGGGCTGACAGAATCAAAGGTGAGGATTGCATAAATACTGAGTAACCTCCATTCCCATGCACACTGATGGGAGTATGGAGATCCTGTCGCCTGCCTCAGTGTTGCTTTGAACCATCACTCAAAATACCCAGACCCAAAGGTAAGCTCTGACCTACATGAGATTGCTCTGACAAGTGGTGTTTTTTGCCAGCTCTTTAATTTCCTTTCCACTTTGCAAGTGTGTTGTGATGCATAATTTGAGTTTTCAAATTACTCTGGCAGGAAAGCATTCTGACAAGCAATATATTGTGCACTGCAGAACTTGGGTTTAGGCCAGACAGACAAAAAAGAAGCAGAAAGGAGATCAAAAATTTATTTCATCCCTTGCATTTCTGTATCATGTGGGAAGAAGGTAGGTGGGCCTAGAACTCTCCATATGCTGGAGAACCTGAGAATAGTCTTCACTTCTGCTTATGAAATGGTACTGAAAATTTTTCTCATTGAGTCTTGCAGGTCCAACACATTTAGTGCCATTGATTCTTGCAGGTCCAGCACATTTAGTGCCTCCAAGCTGAGAGAAGAGCCACAGTGAAGTTCAGGCTGAATAATGCAGATTGAAGACATACCTCTAGGTATCAAGGGTGGCTAAGTCCTAGAACTTCCATCCATTTAGATGACTGAATTTGGAGTGGATTAACTCTCAAGGCATAGGAAAGAGTAGTTATTTCATACTAACTACTAGCTCATAGTGAAGGAAATATGAACATTTGTGCAAGGAGAATAAACAGCAAACAGTACCCATAGCAAACAACCTTTGATGTACCACATGGTTATTAGCTAACTTCTTTAACTTAAAATTTCTTCTTAGTTAAAGGGAGAACACTGGATGTTTGGAGTTTGTACATCCTTATGCTAACAAGGAGAAGAGCTTAAACTCCCTATTGCAGCATGGACATCCAAGGACTGTCTGTATTTTATGCTAATTCAAATACTGCTGAATTGATGTTTTGATTTTGTGCTTAGCCAGTCAAGATAACTGTGTGCAAGGATAGAACTGCTGCTAGCAGTTGAGACCTGCTATTTGTGAGCAGGTGTGAAGTTGGACACTTAGGCAAGAGAAGGAAGCCTGATCTGTTGACTTTCTTCTCAGCATTGAAGAACCCACATAATTTGTAGCACATATCATGGTCACTTTATGAAGTGGCAGCAAACCACAGGGGAAAAGGCTTATACATGGGAACAAATACATCCATACGTGTATGTTATCTTGGAATTAATTGTGTGCATGTGTGTGTGTGTATAGGCATGTGCACATGTACACAAGAGTGTGACATGTCTCTGCCAGGAAAGGCAGGGAGGAAATCATAGCTAGATGTCCACAAGGAGCCAGTGACTTCACACTTCCTTACAATCAGTTGTGAGAGACAGGCACTTAGCAGAGCACAATAATCACCTTTTTAAAAGGCTGTTTCTCGCCATTATCTGTAAATGAGCAGAGATCCTTGTGGCAGAGGTGTAACATGAAGTGAGGTAAATCCCACCTTTCCTGTCTGAGCTCTCTGGAGTATTCCATATGCAATTTACTGTATTATATGTTAGTTACAGTGCTCTTTGTTTGACCTGGGTCTTCACTTGCCAAAGCCAATGAGTAAACCTGATCTGAATCCAACTGAAAATTATAATAGATTTTTCCACACAAGAACTTCAGTATTACAGTGTCAGATGCTTTCTTAAATGCATTCTTAAATGTAAGAGATCTCCAGGATTTTAATGGTTCTTTTTAAAATTAGTTGTTTATTGATCTATATTGTAATGTGATTGCACAGACAGTAGTGTTAGCACAATCAAAAGGACTCTGGACCATGCTATGGGACAAGAGGCAGCAATCTCTTAAATCAATAAATATTTCTGCTAAAGTTTCTGTTACTAGAAAGAGTGTGAAGAACTGATTTGGCAGACAGTTGTTACAAGGTGAATGAATTTACTTCATCAGTAAAATAAGCAGAGTAGATATCTGACTCCTGCAAACACAGCTGGCTAGAATGTTAGAGGGCACCCCCCAGGAGCAGTTAAATGAACAAAATGATGTAATTGATCATGTTTTTACATGACATAATGGCTGCCCCAGGCAGAGGGCTTGTTACTATATCATCTTTAAGGTTCTTTCCAACCCAAACTCTTATGTATATAGGTGCATCTTGGAGATGCTCAGGGAAGTTCAGGTCCTCAAATTACACAGAGAAAATATCAGATCACACCAACCTTATTATATATCCATTGCATATTCATAGATAGATAGATAGATAGATATACATAGGTGAAAAACAGGGATCCCTGAGATACACGCAGACTCATCCTATGTAGCTTCAGAGGCTGAGATGTCCAAGTCAGAAGTCCAGCTGTTTTAACTCACTGTGGAGTTAGTGGAGAAAGGGACAACACCAAAGACTAACTNCTTATGTATATAGGTGCATCTTGGAGATGCTCAGGGAAGTTCAGGTCCTCAAATTACACAGAGAAAATATCAGATCACACCAACCTTATTATATATCCATTGCATATTCATAGATAGATAGATAGATAGATATACATAGGTGAAAAACAGGGATCCCTGAGATACACGCAGACTCATCCTATGTAGCTTCAGAGGCTGAGATGTCCAAGTCAGAAGTCCAGCTGTTTTAACTCACTGTGGAGTTAGTGGAGAAAGGGACAACACCAAAGACTAACTAAGACTTGGATTTAAATTGCTCTCCATATCTCCCCTGATGACAGAAGGATCCTAGAATAAATAAGTACCAAATGCAGGTACTCTGATCAAATGGATGAACATGTTTCTGTTAGCACCTTAGCAGCCTTGTAAGGCATTCATAGGGGCCTCAGCAAGTCCATCTGGATTTGGTATGTCAAGGGAAGAGCATATTTTTCCCTTATTACTCAAGCACGTGTTATCAGTTGCTGTGTTTGCTGATAATCTCAATATCTCATTCCTGAGGGTGCTGACAGAGGCATGCGTGGTGCAGATCTTAGGCTGTGCTAGCTGGAGCGAGCAGTACTTACAAACAGTTCATTAACTCCAATTGCATTAGTACTTACAGGGCGGATGTTTACAGGCTGTCTTGGCTGGAGTTGTAGTGGCAAGTGGTTGCTAGGAGGAGGGAATGGATTAATCCTAAACAGAAAGGAAGGCAAGAGAATCAGCTTTTGAAAGGACAAGAAGGATGACCCAGGAAACTACAGGCCTGTCAGTCTCACTTCAATGCCTGGTAAGGTTACGGAGGAGATTATTCTGGGAGGTATTGAAAAACACCAGAAAGTCAGTGCAGTCATTCCTCATAGCCAGCATGCCTTCATGACAGGAAAGTCCTGCATGTGGAGAGCACTACTGTATCAGGAACTGGAAGACACTTTAACCCTTCTTTCCACTACAACTAAGAGGGAATTCCACAAATACTACTTCTTTCAGCAGATTTATGATTGAAAACAGAATTTTAATGAACCCATAGGATGCTCTTTGCTATTGTTGCAAATAAAAAGACTTGTGCAGAAGTACTGGAGGGTCCAGAGAAGGACCACTAAGGTAATTAACATATTAGATCACTGCCCTTATTAGGATGGG
>WEIU01016757.1:3496-16922 GCA_013389925.1 Aegithalos caudatus
CCTCAAATTAATTGAAATTGATTTTTTTTCTCAGTGCCTATCCTAATAAGCACTTAATTATACAGCCATGGACCAGAAGAATATTGAATAAGGCATTGTTACAAGGGAAAAATATGCTAGTATAAACTAAAAGGCTTGTGGGACCAAGGGGATGGTTGTGATGCTATGATTATCTCTTTTATTACAGTAAGTACAGTCTAAAGCAGTGTACTATATACAACTCAACAGATAATTGTTTCTAAGAATAGTTACTAGGTTTAAATTCAGTGTTTTCTAGGTAGGTTCCTGCAAGCTTTTCCCTTAAGCTGCCCTTTCTCAAGACACAGTGTATATTCAGCAGTGACCTGAAGCTGTTTTCACTGAAGACCTGGTGCCTTTCTTTGGTGAATTTATTACTTTGGGCTAAAGCAGACTCTTTGTTCTCTTCCAAGACTCAAAGACAAAAAAGGTCAAGTAAGAACAGCATGTAAATAGCATATGGAATGTAGGGAGTAAACTGTCTACTTTTAGAAGTCTGAAAGTGAATTCTTTGCTTTGTTACCTCAGGAGCATGTCTGTGAAGCCTAAAGTTTGTACAATCCAAGACAGTTAAACTAAACTCATCAAGCAATAAATGTACTAATATAAAGGCTTAAGGTTTTTCATTCTGCACCTTAAAAAAACAAATTGTTCAACCAGAGCCACTTGCTATAAAAATATAAATTTGTGTGTACAATTCAATGAACACATGGCATGTGCACATATAGTGGTGTCCCTGTACTGCTTAACCAATAGGTGAAACATAAGAAAACAGACAAATACCTTAAAAAATCAGATGGTGTAGTAAGGATGTATGTGTTTCTGTCTTCATCCAAACAATCTAAGGCTTTTTGTTTTCTAAAAAATCTACTTTTTTCTCTGTCTATTCTTGGAAGGCATTTTCTTTTCATAGTTTAATCACATGCAGAATCCTGGGCTATTTAATCTTCTCTTTCTGTCAGTTATGTGCTCTCTTCCTCTCTGTTTTAAAGAATAAACTCAGACCCAGAGCCTCAAGGGGCCAGATCTATAAATGGAGTAATCTATTTTGTTTTCCACATACATGTGACAGTTCATCCTTTTCAAGATATTTGTAAAAAATCAGAAAATATAAAACATGTTTTAATGATGAAAATTTTTGTGGTAGTCATTGAATACAATATTATTATAAAATTGTTTTATGTTTACTTATGATAAAATTTCTAAATATATTGGACTAAAGAAACCTATGAGAAAGTACCTTCTGTACTAACACTCACTATAATTTTGCCTACACTCTATGACTGTTCCTGTATTTTCCCTCAGACTGGTCTGCATTTTACAAGGATATTTTCATGTAATTAAATGACTCAGCCTTGCTAAAGAGATTCCATTTGATATGTCTCAGGATTATTTGGATGTAACAGCATGATTTCAATCATACAAAAAAAAAAAAAAATTCCTCTTTTTTGTAGCAGAAATATACTCACAAAACCATCCATAGCCCATTTTTCCTCTTTCAACTTGCTTGCAGATGTATGGGAGGGTGCTTTAATGAGATATATGTGGAGCATTAGCCGAGCTTCCTGGCTTTTATACACTCCTGTAGAATATAATTTTTAAAATTCATATTTGTGTTGACTAGAAAAGCAATGTAATCTTTGAGAATAAATGTGTCATCTCTTGTCTTAAAAAAGAAAAGCAGGAAGAATAGATACCAATTGTCAAGACTGTTTAGAAGGATGGACTCTATTTTGATATCATTTCAATAATCATAAGATTTCAATAGAAACAGTTTTTAACTTAGCCAGTAGAGAGGAGAGAAGGGAAACTCCATATACACATCTCTTAATTCAAGCCTTAGGCAGAACATTGACAGCAATCCAATATGAAATGGAAAATATTGTTCTGAATCAGGAAGAGTGTATTTAAACCTCACATCCCTACTTTCAATGTATATAAATTAGTCATTAAATAGAAAACATGATAATAGGGACATCCACACACAAGTTCTATTTCAAAAGCTGTGGTTAAATTAAAAAAAAATACTTTGAAAATATTTTTACAATTTGATTGTTCTTCACCAGTTAGTACAGTCACTTACAGTTTCTTCCATATAATGAGAAGACTTGTATGCAAACTTATTTACTTTGTAGACATAATAATTAGTTCATTCTTGTTCCTGCTGAATCATTATTTAGAACCCAAATACTATTTGTTAATTTGGAAATAAAAATTAAATACCACAATGTGTTTAGTGATTTCATCTTTCATGGGCAATGATTCATAATTCATGTTTCTTGTGTACATGCCTAAATTAAAAAGAACAAAAGTCTCCTCCACATTAAGGTTTGGTGACTGACCTATAGGAGTTATCATTACATACAAATAATCTCTGAGCTAATGAGAGGACTTACTTTTGTGTTAACATTGCATTGGGCTCAAATGAGCCTTGGCAAGATGGCTTTATTCTGTGTATAATTACAGCAAGCACAGGTGTCAAAATAAAAAAGAAGTAAAAATAGATGCATCAAATGATGGAATGCAAAATAGTAAATTATGCAGGAGGAGGGAACCACTTTTCATTAGAGAAAACTACAAACTCAGTATAGGTGAATTCAGTTCCTAGCATGTAAAAGTATTTTTTGATCCATTACTAATTCCCTGGTCTTAAGATACCCTTTCAGTATACAAGATCTCCATGTTCTATCTGTAGAATAGGGAAATTGAAAAAAAAAAATTAATTACTCGATGACGTGTGTACTGCCTGTAAGTAGAGTGGAAAAGGGCATTTGGAATCACATTTGTGTCTATTTGAAGGAACCTTTTATTTGGAGGAGGAGCATTTTGAGTGAGAAAACACAACCGTTTACTTATCAAATTCTAAAAATACAAAAATACTATATCTGATGTTCCTAATATCATCATGAAAATTACATGGATGAAATTAATACAGTAGAAAAAGTTCACACACAGCCAAGACAAACATGGTCATAAAACATTCAGTCCACTCCCAAGCATGATTCTTCAAAGGACACCTACAAAGTAATTTAACAGACAAACCTAGTAATAAAAATTCGCCAGTCTATTCAGTATTGGGAAATAAGATCTCAGCAGAAACATAGATTCTGTGGCTCATTACATCCTTCCTGTAGACCACCCCTTTCAGCAACCAGGAGACCAGGTCCAGCCAAATAGGCTTATGAAAGGCAAATTTTTCTTGGCTCTCTAGGCTCCTTCCATGATAAGGTGACTCAGAGGACAAAAGAAAGGCTGTAGATGTTGTCTCATTGTCTCACTGAACTTTGGTAAAGCCTTTGACACCATTTCCAACAGAATCCTCCTGGAAAAACTGACTGTTCATGGGTTGGATGGGTGGATTTTCACTGAGTAAACAGGTGACAGGCTGGATGAGCTCAGAGATTTGTGTTGATTAGTGTTACATTCAGAGGGTGGTTAGTCACAACTGGTGTTCCCCAGAGCCAATGCTGTGGCCAGTCTTAACATCTTTATCAAGAATCACTTTTGCAGATGACACCAAGCAGGGCAGGAGTGTTGATGTGCTGGAGGGTAGGAAAGCTCTGCAGAAGGATCTGGATAGTTTGGATCAATAGGCTTGCACATGGGTCACAACAACCCCAGGCAACTCTACAGGCTTGGGAAGCCCTGGGGGTGCTAGACATGGCTGAAGGTGATCCTTCAGTGAGCTCAGGTGGCCAAGAGGACCAATGGCATTATGGTGTGTATAATAAATAGGGTGGTCAGCAGCACCAGGGCAGTGATCATACCCCAATATTGGGCACTGGTGAAGCCACACCTTAAATCCTGCATTCAGTTTTGGACCCCTCATTACAAGAGAGACATGGAAGTGCTGGAGCGTGTCCAGAGAGAGGCAGTGGACCTGGAGCACTGCAGCAAATTACAGGAAACCAATGTATGTAAGAAAGAAAAATATAAAAAAAGGAAATTTTTCCTTAACATACCTGATAGCAGCAATTCCATATTGCTGTTTGTTAGTGTTGCATTTACTCTTCCTGAAGTTGCATTGAAACTGGTGACTGTCAAAGTCATGGGTTGCTTCTTACTTTTGTAATTGTAAGATCCTTTCCATATATAATTTTGGGCAAATACATCATCAGGAACTATACAAACAAAAACATATTTCAACACATTTTGCGATATGTAGTACTTAAAAAGTCAAACAACCAACAAAATATATGATAAATATTAGCATTTTCTTTCCTTTATTCTTGATAAATCTACAAGGAATAATTTTCAGATATACATAGAAACCTGGTATGAACTTTTATGAAAGAAACACAACCACAACTACATCTTCATTTGCTGTTTTCCTAAAATATGGACCTGTTTCAGAGTTAGCCAGTTTCAAAAATTCTAAAAGCTTTAGCCAGAAGATCATATTCCACTCACTGTAGAATCTTTCCTATGCCAGCATAGACAGCTAGAAACATATGGCTAGCATTGAATTTTGCAGAAATTAGTATCTATTTAGATATCAAAATTTTCATAAGCATTTGCTATAAATGACATGAAATATTATAATATTTGTGTTATTAACTAGTCAATTTTTTAAATGAAAAAATATATAAGATGTTTTGTTTTTTCTTCAAATGCTTAAACACATTTGGAGCTTCACCAGGAGAAAAAAGAAATTCTCTAATTAAAAATTTAAAACAGATCATAGTCTGCTGAGGAATAAATACACTAGATTTATACCCTAGCATTTAATACTTACCATTAGCAAACTGAAAAATTATTAATTTAAGTAATGTTATTTCAAAAAAAAAAAACCCATCAAAACAAAAAAAATAAACCTCTGACATAAAACCTGATACATGCAAATCTTGAAATGCTTAACATGAGATACCTTTGAAACAATTAAGAGTGATTTAGGATGGGCTTACTGCACTTTCCAAAGTAATGTACCAGAGTTATCATTATAAGAATTATTATTTTAAATCAACACTTTCACATTATTTGAAGTAATTCATGCTGAATTTAAAGCTCTGCGTTCATGTGTGCATTGGCATCTCATGTCAGATAAGAGAAGAATGTTTGCCCTTTCCTCTCTCAGGATAACCCTAAGCACAAGACTGGGGCACACTGGAATACCAACAGTTTTCCTTCATCATTTATTTTATGCAACACAAAGACAGGTCTTCTCTATGAAGGGTAGAGGAGCTTTCCTAGTTTTTCTGTCTCTGTACATGCATGTATACTTGGATATGTTTCTTGAAAAACATGTAGATACTGGACCTGCAAGCAATAAGTTGTATGGTGGAAATGCTCTGATGCTGTTTATTGGTAATCTGCCTGAAATATATATTCCTACTTTTAGGAAGACTGATTTTTACGTGTTAATTAAAAACTTGATGTCTACCATTCAGCAGCATATCATTGAAAAATTTAGTTTTTAACTAGTATACAAAATTTTTTAAAAAAGCGCCCCCAAACCCCCATATGCTATAGAACTACTTTTAAATCTTATTCATTATCAGTAGGAATTCAATAGGTTTATTATAGCCAAAGATTAATTTTAGTCAGAGACTGCTCTTTACAAAAACATCTCTTCAGTGGACAGAGAGCTTGTCTTGTCAGGACATCCAAATATGGTCTTCAGCAAATCTGTTAAAACTAGACAGTTCAGCCAGAATTGGAGAGATTACCTTGTGTCAGCTAAAATTAGCTTTATCTTTTTTTTCCTAAAGGCTAAGTTCAAAAAAAAATCAAGTATTTAGGGAAAGGAAATAAAATTATCAATATGTTAAAAAAAAAGTGCAGGACTAAAGAAAACTGCAAAATATCTTTAAATTATTTCAAGGTTAGTACACTTTCTAAATAGGTAAATTGCATAGACTCTTACACAGAACACAGTGATTTCGGTGAAACCAATAAGACTCTTATTAAATAACAGAAATTTTATATAGATATAAATTATATGATATGGTAGATGGACTTCAAAATTAGGGAATAATTTAATTATCTTTTCCCCCTTGTTGATCTAGTGCCCAATCTAATATCCTTTACACATTCTAAACCACCCAGAGCAATCTCACTAAATTGATTGTCATTGTTTTTCTACAGAAATGGTTTATAACTATATAAAACCCTGAAGTACTTACCACTTAGTTTGGGACTTGGTGTTCCCAATGCTGGTCTGGGGTCCTTCACTAATATTTTAGAACCAGCTGTTAGAAAGAAAAAAATTATATAAAGATAAATCATTAGCAAACTGTTACTCAGAAACACAGAAACTAATTTCCGTCATGGAATTTATTTGTTAAAAAAGCATATAGGATCATGTTTACAACTCAAATGCAAATGAGATTTCAGTTGGCATCAAATCTTAATATCACAGGAGCACTTGCATAGAGATTTACACTGTTCCCCCATATGCTCCTAAATCAGGGCCCTGGATTCCATTAAGTAATTTTCACCAGTCAGAGAGTGCAGGGGTTCACTTCAGAATCCATGTTTCAGAATTTACAGTCCTGAACCATTCACCTAATATGTGAGATGCCTTCTAATATAGCATCTAACCCTGGATATGATGCTTGGATTAGGAACAGTGAACAGTGCATTGACTGCAATGTAAGGCCAAAAGTGAAGACCCACAAAGGGAGCTGTCCACAGTACTCCCAACTGCTCAGGTGATTCTAGAACTGGAAGTTGGAGAATATAATTTCTTCTCTGCTTAGAGCAGGAATTCTCCCCACTCTGAAGATAATAAACTAAATGCTCTAGGATATTATAATTTCCTGGAGATTAAGTTATTTTATTTTGAAGAAATTAATTTGGATTCACTGGAACATAAAGAAGACAAATAATTTTGTCTCCTAATATAAAATATTCTCATGTAGCACTAGACTCAATTCCCTTCTCCAACTGTGATTTCAATGTTTTGTATTTTGCGTCTTGACCTTGAAGCCAGGTCTTTCCTCTCCAATCCATGTTCTAAAAATACACAAGAAGGAAAACTACCTTCTCCTGAGCTGAGTATTTTTCTGTATAAAAAGGCAACTTTTGCAATAAGGGCTGAGAATATTTTTATTGAGAATAAATTTTAACTTTTTCAAAAGGTCTTTTCTTGTCATGTATGTTAAAACTGTAAAGAAGCAAGGGTGGGGTTGAAATGCAAGCTAAGATTCTCATGGACTGTTACTACTGACTGATTAACCTCTATTTCCTTTCTGTTTTGAAGGAGAGAAGAAATAACTTAATGAGCTTCACTGTACATTGTTGACCTAGAGGGCATGGTTCAACAGCATGTGCCTTCTGACTACATTAAGTTCAGGTTAGAAATATCTGGATCACACTTTCCAGTTGGGCTTTAGCATAAAAAGATGATGAGTCAATTTGCCTTGTCAAGTTGAATAAATTTCTATTCAAGTCCACAACAGAAATTTGAAACACAAAATAAAACTTAAATACAAATATTAGATACAAATCCAAAACTAAAACCAGTTAACTATTAAGTTTAAGTTTCTTGGTCCAGATATTTGAGTAGAACTTTCAAGATTTCAATTTTGCATTTAAAGGACCAAATTGTAGTTTAATTCCCCTATACATCCTTGTAGAACTCTCAGCTCCTAATATTTTATTCCTTTTCATCTATTTCCAAGTCATTTTTGTGAAGTTCATAATAAGAGGTGAACAACTTCTTTCAACAGCAGCAGAATAATCTTGAATCAAAATACAATCTACAAATCACATTTGGCCAGGCATAATACATTCCAACTACTGAACAAATCATAAGCTTCCTGGCTGCTAGCTTTCTAGCTCTTTCCCAAAGCTCTGCTTTATTTTCCCCCAGCACTGGCCTGGCATGCAATTCAGGACACCTGTTTTTTAGTAATACAAACTCTTCATTTCCTATTTCCCTTCCAAGTAGCAGTGTTTGGCTACAAAACCTTTGAATGCCTCTGTAAAGCCCTGGGGATAACCACATCTGAAACATTAGGTAACAGTAATCTGAAAAGGCCTTTAATTATTCAGGAAATAAAACTCCAAACAGTTCCAACTCTTGTGTACACTCCTTATCTCACATGAAAACCGCCTTTCTCACCATGACTTGGCTATGGTCTTTTTTATGTCCTACTGTGACAAATTGGTAGAAAAAAAATTAAAGGTTGGTATAGCAAGGACAAATTAGATACTTTCCATTTTCTACTGGTATATAGTTCCTCACATAAAAATATAAAATAATAATAAACCCTATATATTAATTTCACAGTGACTCAGACATTTTGGACTTTAGGCATCTTTCTCAAATATTAGTACAGAATCATTTGATAATTTGTGTTGGAAAAGAACCTCTACGATCTTACAGTCCAATAGCTAACCTAATACTATCAAGTCCTCCACTCCATTATGGCTGTAAATGCCACATGTACATATCTACTTCCACCACTTTCCTGGGCATCCTGTTCCAATGCTTCAAATGTTCTAAACTCTTCCTAATTTTTCCTAAAAATGTTTCATAATGTCCAAGCTAAGCCTCACCTGGCACAGCTTTAGGCCATTTTCTCTCATCCCTTGCTAATTTGAACAAGAGACCAACACTCATCTTGCTATGACCTGTTTTCAGTTAGTTAGAGAGCAATAAGATATCCCCTCAGCATCCTTTTCTCCAGGATAAAGATCCCCAGCTTCCCTAGCCTCTCCTCATAAGCCTTGTTCTGCACACCTTTCACCAGTTTCATTTTTCTTCTTTGGGAACAGTCCAGTACCTCAATATCTTTCTTGGATTGAGGAGTCCAAAACTGCACAGACTATTCAAGGTGTGGTCTCACCAGTACCAAGTACTGAGTGACCACTTAGCAGGTCACTTCATTAGAGAAGGAGATTTGGTTCATCAAGCAGGACCTGCCTTTGATAAGAACATGCTAACTGGGCCCAATCAGATTGTTGGCATGCGTGTGCCAACTGCAAGTAAAGAAAAGCACCAGAATATGACAGATGGCAGATGCAGCAGGAAACGGAAGAACTTACCTTCACAAACAGGAACCTTCCCAGTCCATGTGCCATCAGACCTACAGGCTCTGTGCTCTGATCCTCCTGCCAAGAAGAAGCCTGGCTGACAAGTGTAAATCAATGTATAACCAAGAGATGGAAGATCCATGCCTGCAACATTAGCATGACTTGGTGTTTCTGGTTGTTTACAGCTGTGAGCTACAAAGAAAAGATAAAATATCCTTATGTCAAAATGGTGAGAATATTTCAGAAAAGATAATACATGCCCATTCTGACAGTGAACTAATGAAGTAAAAAACAATGGATTACATATTAATATATTTTAATTCACATTATAAATTACAATATAGTCTATAAAATACCACCATGAGTCTGTAAATACACTCTTAAACATGGAAGGGAAAAAGAACAGACATAAATGTGCTTGCATGAACAAAATTAATTGTCTGCATATGAGAATAGAAACAGCACACATCATACCAGACATAAAGGCAACCATGCCTTGTGATTTACATCACTTATGGTATCTATATAGAATTGTATAACAGTAAGTAAATGATCAGCTGGAAAATACTATGAAAGGTCAAGGAGAAATTGAAGGTGAATTGTAAATATCAGAAAAATTAAGTTACCATTTCTAATGTCATATGAAGAGTCTTGTATATTTAACAATTGACAGAATGTAGAATTTATGTGTTATCTCAAAGCCAGCATAGCCACAAGAATGGAGTTTACCTTTTAACACATTAAACTACTGATTAGCTGTTTGCTTAAGATTAATGCTAGCACCATCTGAAATAATAGTAATGCTTTTTGCTTCTGTGGATATGTTCTCCATTCACTGAAGTGATTCTATAGGGTCAGACCTTACAAAGTAAGACTATTTCCAGAAAAACACAGCTGACTAGCTGAACTAGAAAGATTTACCATGATCTTATATCTTCAGTAAATTATCATTATTTGCCAAAGTGTAAAAAGATCTGTGAAATGAAGTGCTGCTGTCTATACTCTAAAAAGTTTCTCTCTATTTCAGATTCAAAAATTTCCAGCTACAAACACTTTTTTCCTGCATCTTAAAATACTGTGACTCCTTGACTGGGAAACAGTTCAAACTCTTTACTAGAACTGATTTTAATTATATGCTTTCCTGCATATTTTAGAATAGGACCTTCTTATATGTCTATTCTCATCACCTCCTCTCTGAGTTGGAGGGTTGCACCCTCTTAGAGAGAAATTGACTTTGGATGAAGATCAACCTATTTTTCTCTCTCTCTTTTTTTTTTTTTTTTTTTTTTTTTTTTTTTTTTTTTTTTTTTTTTTTTAAAAAATTTNATAAAGTAATATAGATTAACTTCATGACAATGTCACTTCAACTAAATAATCTAGATGGAAAAAAATTGAGAAAAGAAAAAAAAATATAATTTCTTACGTATACATTCTGGCTGGATTCCACTCCATGTAAGATCAGGAAGGCAAGTTCTTGTTGTTGAACCATGGAGCAGGTGTCCTTTTTTACACTGAAATTGGACAACATTTCCCACCTGTTGAAAAGTAGAAAACACAGTAATATTGTTATGAGAAACTATCAGCTGGGGTATTTTTTCCTAAATTTGATCACTCCTTCACATAATACACACTTGATAAGCTGTGGTTCTTCTTCTCTGGAAAGTAAATTAATTTCACAGAACAATTTGATATGAAATAAAAAACAGCGTTGTTCTCAGTAGAATTACTCTCCCCCCAAAATTAGATCCTCCATGGAAGAAAATCAAATCCTCATCTTCTGTGGTCTCTCTAGTGCGCTGCTTTAGGCTTGGAACAGTTGATGAAGTGTGAGTTTGGAAACAAAGTTTATGGTGGCTTCTCCACTCTGGAACAAAGGAGAGACAACTGGGCAAAATTGCCACAAACAAGTCACAGAACTGAAATGGGTATTAGATTCTGCTGGATTTTTGTTCAGATAGATCCCCCTTTGGGGTGTGCTGGATATATTCACAGGTTATAATGAGAAATATTTGATTAGAATAGATGAGGGTGGTCAAGACACTGTCTCATGCTCCAGAATATTCCTATGATATTTTAATTTGTTTGTTGATGAGAGGAGGTAAAGAATAACAACTCATTATACCACTTTGATAATAGAAACTGGAACACAAGTACATAACAATTTGCAATAGCAATTCATCTGAGATTAGCTTTTAATTATTATCCTTATTAAGGGTATGTGTTGCACAAAAAGGAAAATAGAATTCTTACAGTTTCTGCACAAACATAAAGTGGAATAACTTGTTCAGCATGTCCAGTCATGGTGAAATTGATGAAAATGCAAATAATTCTTAGTTTTCATCAAAAGCGAGGAAATTATATTAGAAGTACGTCATTTAGAGAGTATTGTATTATGTACTGTGAGTGGTTAACTCAAATATTAAGGTGCAGAGATCGTATCTACTCTTCTGCAGTGACCTGTATTAATATATTTATCAACTCATGTTTAAACAAGAAGTAGAAAACTTTAAACTATCTGTGACAGCACATTTATAGTTCTGGTTTGGTTTTGATTTTTAATTATTTTGTTTAAATGCATAACACTTGATTCAGACTGATGCTCACAGGTAAAATGTGGATTCTTTCCTGATAGTTTAATACTGGGAAACAGCATTTCACTCCTACCAGTATTCATCTGAAACTTTATAGAATTACTCCATTTCAGCTCAAGTTTCTCATCAGAATGAAATTTAATAATAACCCATGAACTACAGATAGTAGCTCATCAACACAGGATGCAGTTTAAAATTAATCTCCTTCTATTTTGCTCTTTCCTGTGCTCACTGGACTATGTAATTACTTTTAAAAGATTTTGAAGGTAATACACTAAATCACTTGCATGGTTAAGCACAAAGTAGTAAAATACTATAAGCTTTAGAAATTGCTCCAAGTAGCTATAGAAGCTTTTTTTGTGTGCATGGTAAAGATCCAGTTAAAACAATCAATGTCAATATATTGCTTAAAAAAATTACTAGCCTTAAGAAAGGTGTACTCATATGACTACATCAATGGACATGGAAGCATGATAGATATCATTTTTCTGGATGTCTGTTAAGCCTTTCAAAAGAGCTCACCACAACATCATTTTCTCTAAATTGGACAAAGATGGATTTAATCAGTGGACTGCTAGATGCATAAGAAAGTGATTGGGTAGTCACATCCAAGGATAGTGCTCAGTGTCTCGGAATCCCAGTGGACATCAATGACACATGGTGTCCCTCAGGGTTCAGCATTGGAACCAGTATTATTTAATATCCTCCTTAATAACACAGGTGAAGGGATTGAGTGCACCCTCAGCAAATTCACAGATGACATCAAGTTGCATAGTATGGGTGACACATCTGAAGAAAGGGATCCATCCGGAGAGACCTGCAAAATCTCAAGAAGTGGCCCATGAGAACATCCTGAGGTTTAGTAGGACCAAGTTCAAGGTGCTGCACTACACCTTGTAGTAGGGGTGGGCTGTGATATGAACAGATTGAGAGCAGCCCTGCTGAGAAGGACTTTGGGGTGATGCCGGGTTGGGAGGCTGGACATGACCCAGCAATGTGCTCTTGCAGACCAAAAAGCCAGTTGTATCCAGGGATGCATCAAAAAGAGTGTGAAGCTGCAGGTTGAGGGAAGTGATACTGTCCTTCTACTCTGTTCCAGTGACATCTCACCCAGAGTTCTCTGTCCCACTTTGGGCATCTCAGCACAAGAAAACCGCGGACTTTGAGGAAATCCAGAGGAGGGACACCAAAGTGTTCTGAGGGATTCTCCTATGAGGAAAGGCTGAGAGAAATGTTTATTAAGCCTGGAAAAAAGAAGGCTTCATTAAGACCTAATTGTGGCCTTCTGTTAGCTGAAGAGAGAACATGGAGAGGGACTGTTTACAGGCATATGTAGTGATAGGACAGGGGGAATAGATTTAAAACAGAGTAGGTTAAGACTAGATACTAGGAGGAAGTTCTTTGTAAAAGTTATGAGAGACTAGGATATGTTTCCCAGAAAAGCTGTTGATGCATCATACCTGGCTGTGTTCACGGCCAGGATAGATGGGGATGTAAGCAGCCTGGTCTACAACAAGGTGTCCCTATCCATGGCAGGGGGGCTGCAACTAGATTATCTTGAAGGTCCCTTTCAACTTAAATCATTCCATGATTTTATGGTTTCACAAGAAACACCACTTTTATAAATGTAAGCACCAANGGTGGCGCTACAATACAGTTTTCGATGCTTAAAAAAATTTCCCAGTCCTGAGATGTTCAGACTTGTTCTAATTTTTATTCTACCACTCAAGTAAAAGAGTTAGTACTCTGGGTAACAGCATTTTCATCCAGTCAGAGAGAGAGAAAAAAAAAAAAAAAAAAAAAAAAAAAAAAAAAGGATTTATACATCTTCTTTTATA
>WEIU01016757.1:20364-54806 GCA_013389925.1 Aegithalos caudatus
TTTTTTTTTTTTTTTTAGTTTATAGGGTTGTAAACTCTGCCAGCACTTATGCTTATTTTACAAATAATTTGTCAGTTCATATTTTGTTTGATATTTTTACAGTTCCATGCTAGCTGTGAGTGATATTTTACTCACAACTACAGCACAAATGAGAGACTGATTTACTTTCTTCAATGAAAGTTCATTAATATGTGAGAGAAAATGTGATAATAAAATTATAGAAAATTATTAATAAATTATTTATTTGATACATGGAATAAAGAGCATATGAANATGGAATAAAGAGCATATGAACATGTCCTCTAGCATAATATTATATTATAAACAAATGAAGTTAGTCTAAGGTCTGCCTGCCCCTGTTTATCCTATCTTGGCACAAAGCAGCAGTTTCAGTTCCTAGAGAAAACTTAGACAATTTCATTATCACTTGTAGATGACTGGGATCTAGCACAATCTGAAAACACAAATATTGCTAAAAACCAAGCCTGAGTAGTACTGCATAAAGGCCACCAAAAGGATAAATCAAAGAAATTTTTGGCCATGACACTTCAAAAAGTCTTTAGCTACAATTTGCTTTTAAAACTAATTTAATTTTGTAAATTTCTTCAAATTTCACTCAGCCCTTTCTAGCATTTCCAGCAAACGGAAGTCTTTGTCTTCCTGCTACTAGGCAGAGACCTCATACAGGTATGGAGCTGCTAGGTACTCTTCTGTTCATTCCTCTTCATCTGCCTGGAGCTTTCAGCCCTGACACCAAACACAGATGTCACAGGATAGATTAGGCTCTCTCCTTGTTCACAAAATTTCTAGCAAATTATAAGGTACATTTTTGCATTTCTGAACCATTCACTCATGAAAACATCTCACTGACGTCAGTGTTTTGTGTGAATCAGAAAATCAGCAGTTCAAAATAATTTTCAGATTCACAATTCTTTTTCCAGCAAAAACATATAGAAACACCATTTGCCACAACATAACCTTGTATAAAATGTGGCCAGCTGTCTCCTGGGAGGCACCAGGAAAAGCACTGAAAACAAGTCAAGGGAGGTCCTCCTTCCCCTCTGCTAGTCCCAGAGAGTCATAAGCAAGTCCAGAGCTGGGCTCACCAGTACAAGAGAGATAAAGACAATACTATATTGTCCTTAAGGGACATATGTCCAATGGTATGGCACAAAATTGGTTAAGGGACTGTAGCATCTGAAATACAAGGAGTAGCTGAAAGACCTGGGGTTATCCAGCCTGCAAAAAACAACCTTGGGGCAGGACAAGCAACAGAAGCAGACTTTTCTTCAGTGGTGCCCAGAGACACAACAAGAAATAGGTATAAATTGAAACATAGGAAATGCTCTTTAAAACTAAGAAAAAAGTGTTCCTTTTCACTGTATGGGTGGTCAGCTTGGAACAGGATGCCAAGAGGCACCGTTGAGTCTTCATCCCTGCAAATATTCAGGACCACCTGAAGACAGCCCTCATAAACCTGTTCTAGCTGACCCTGTTTTGAGAAGGGGGAGTGGACTAGAAGTTCTCTTAACAGGTCTGTGACTCTGTAATTCATTTGTGGTTCCAAACAGATTTTCTCTAAGGAAAAACAAGTTCCTTTTTTAGACTGTGTCTACACTAGCATTTTGGCACACAGTTATACACATTTTTGAGGGGGGGAAAAGCCCATTAATAAATTCTAGGGCACACATATATTGGTGGGAGATACTGAAAGCCTTCAAGGTGAAATCAAGTGGAACTTGATCACAAGTTTTTCATGTAGTGCATTGCTGAGAGGGGTACATGTTTAGTGTAATCCAATATCTAGAAAGAAGGAAACACAGTAACACAGCAGCAAACAACTCTTACAGAACCAGTCTTTGAACCTCTGATTATATGATTCTAGACTTTGAGGTAGTATAAAATATTTAAATATGCAAGTTAATTTTAAAAAGTATACTCTACCTGATAGCCAAATGTGTTATTTTGTGACCCGTGTCTTGGGACTCCTGGATTTTCACATGCTGTGCGAGTAGGTTCTAAAAAAAATTGCAATATATTAAAGACAAAACAAATTACCATATTTTAATCAAATACGTGAACGTATGACAAAATTAAGCTTGTTCAGCAACATGAAATAAGCCGATAAGAAACACAAAAATAAAGTGATTTGATTCTTAGTGAGTATAGAATAGAACTAAGATAATTCAAAATAACTGAAAAATCCTAGATTGACTTAGCAAGAAGAGTAAAAATAAACAGTGAAAGAAATTTCAGTACATGGGCATAATCATACCTATGCATCGAGGAGAAGAACCACTCCATGTTCCGTCTGCTTGGCAAATCCTGGTGCTAGAGCCAACCAAAATGAAAGGAGGATTGCAGCTGAAAGACACTTCTGACTGATAGATGAAGCTTTTGCCTTCTCTTTTCCCTTGAGCAGGTACTCCAGGGTCACCACAAAACTTTGCTGTGAAAAAAGACATGATAGAAAAAGAATGTGGCATTTATTAAAAAAAAAATAAAATAAAATAACACTCAACTGAACCAAGTGAAGAAATTGTTCCAAGTTTTGTTTTTATTTTATTAAATACAGATCAAATATGGAAACATTTAATAGCAATTCAGAGACAATACATATATAATATTTAGTTTTCCAGATTGTAGTATTTCTGATAGTTGTTCAAAATTACTCATAGTGTGCTTGGTCAGTACCTGAGACTTAATAAATCAAGTTGACAACTTATTTTATTAAAGTCCAAATATCCACAATTCACCTGTGCCCCAAACCACATACATCAATCTGCAAATCTCTGGAGAGCAATCAAAGAGTGTATCAAACTTTGATGTCAATCTTCCCTCCTCTCCTGCTTTCTTGCCACCTACACAGTCCTCAACATTTTTGTATGATTAAAGGATTTAGTAGATAGATTATAGGAGTCATAAAGTTTTGCTGCTTCATCATTCACTTAACAGTAAGATTTGGTATGTATGGAAATACAGTACTTGAAAGTTAGAACAGTTAACAATAAAGAAACACCAAAAAAAACATAATAAAGAAACTTCTGTAGCAATCAAAAAGTCAGACACTAATAAACTGTATTTGACAGGATAAATTTCACTCATAAAATTCTGTTCTTAAATGGATATTTTTTCTTTATTCCTATCACCTAAAGATTCCTTGTGTTTTTGCACGTCATAACTGGGTAAATGCACTGCTAGCAAATTTACCATCCTTTTTCTGCAGGATGAAGTACTTAAGGCTGCCAGAAGCTGGATTTTGAATGACTGACCCAGGAAATTAAATCAGCTATGGCAAACCCTGTGTCATCAGACTATATTATTCCTTGACACACCATGAATTCCAGTATTATGTAGTCTAATTTCAAATCAGACAGAAAATGGTGTAATAATAATAACAATAAAAATAATAATAAAAACCCCTAACCTCTACATGTTCAATAATGTTTATAAATATGTTGTACAGAATTTTGAGTTCCATCTTTCTCATCTAAAACATAATTTAAATTACATCTCTCAAACAACAATCTTCAAAATGCATTTGTAATGTTTCTATCGTTATCACCCATGTTTTAAGTTTTCCAAAGGACTTGCTCTCTGCTTCTTTCTACAGACACTGACTGTTTGGGAAATCCATGCACACCTACTCTGGTGAAGAAAAAGGACTTAATCTGTAACATACCAGAACTGCATGTAATTTCATCACTTTAGCTGGCAGTGGACTGTGTGCAGAATTATGGGCCAAATTTTGAAAAGATCTATGGATTGGGGATAGTGACACCAAGTGTACATGCAATGTACTTAAGTTGTGAATGACAGATAATGGTTGTCACACCTCCACTGGAAAATTCTGTGTCTTTAATTTGAGAATATATGAAACACCTAAAAATTTTTAACACAGGGACTTGAAATTGTCTCCTATCAATTCTTTGCACCAACAAAGTAGCAACTCTGAAGGGAAAACAATTCTCACATTCAAAAATTAGGGTTTTGGTAAATTTATTCATTTTTTCTAAAACTAAGTAAACTTCACCACTTAGTTGTCAGTCAAGCTGACCTAGTCATTAGATATCTACTGAATATCTTCCTCTTTTACCAGTGCGTGTGTAAACCAGGCATCATGGCAAAACACAGCAGATTCCCTCTGATACTAGAACAGGTGACTACAGAACAAACTAAAGTTGCTGTGAACTGAAAGTTTTAAGAATGTTTCTACTCTCAATGGAAATGTTTTCCTAAGGACTCTGAGAGCCTTTAACAGAGTTCGACCATGGAGTTCTGCAATGAGACTGTGAGGCTAGTTTCATTCTTAGAAAAAATTTAACTGATTAACAGCACATTTCTTGTCAATGTCTGACAGCAGCAGTGAGCACACCTGTCCAGGATGTGCCCAGGTAGAAGAGATGCTCAGCCTGATGACTGAGCTTCTTGAGGAAGCATTCAAGCTGTGGAGCATCAGACAAGGAAATTGACTTGTGGCATCATATTCTACCATCCCTGAGATGAATATACCAGCCAACCATGACACAAGAAACAAAGGATCCCCTGCCCTCTCACCACCAGGCAGAAGGAGCGGATCTAAGAGAGGAGGGGAAATGGAAGTAGGTTATTACTTGCAGGGACAGGCAAATCCCTTCCCAGCCTGCCTCATCTCAGGTGGGCTAATAAAATGAGTATGAGGCCCTGGAACTAGATGGACTGACAACTTAAGATGCAGATGAAGGTCTTTCTGGAACTGGATGGCAAAACAACCTACCTCCTGCATCATGACCACCTCTGTCAAATAAAAAGAATGGTGGTTTTCATAGGTGAATTCCTCTGGGGGAATCTGAGGACCCAATATGCCAACTGGACTACTCTTACTCATAGAGAAGCCTGCTGGCTCTCTGGAGCCTGGGACAGTACTAGAAAACTCTCTAGTCTGGTACAACCCTCTATTATCTGCTGTTCTTTATGCCCACAGCAATGAGATAGCACAGAGAAGTCCAAGGGTAATCAAAAGAGATTTCAGGCCTTAGTGCAATTGTTTGAAGGATCAGGAGGACAACTAGTGTTTTCTTTGATCCTTTCAGTATCAGGGAAGAATACTGAAAAGAACAGGCACATCCAGCTGATCAACAGATGGCTCTGAGGATGGTGTCATCAGAGGAACTTTGGAATTTTTGGTTATACTATGATCTATACAACACCAGATCAACTGCTATTCAGTGGCAGTCAGAAGACTGTTTCTTCTCAGAAGAGAAAAATCATTCTTGTGCAGGAGTTAGAAAGGCTGACCAATAGAGTTTTAAATTGCACTGGAAGAGAGAAAAGGACAAAACAATGTTCATTTGTGATAAGCAACGGGAAGGCATGCCAGAGTTTGACAAGTAGTGAGATCCTTCAGTCTTCTCCATTGTTGGAAGCCAGATAGAATTTTCCCAGGACCCCATGCACACAGGTTAAGAGGGAGAAGGGAACGCAGCGGTTGGTTTGAAACCCTTGGAGAATCAGATAAATAAAGTCACAGAGATATGAAATGGGAATGTAGGTTTTAGTTTTAGGTAAGTAAAAATATTTCATAAGTGCCGTAAGCAAATAAAGAGACTGTATTAGTTAATAGAAAAGTCCTAAAGTCTACTTTTAAGTTGAGTAGCATTACCTTTTACAAAGTAAACTAAGACCTAAACATAACATAACATAGCGCTGCCGGCATTCCAGGATAGAACAGATAGGCTATGTGCATAGGCCTCATGTAGAAAATGACGACCACTGTTGCACAATTGTGTTAGACCAGGATAGGTACAAAAAGACAATAATAGCATATTGCTTGTAGCTAAATGGATGATTGATGAATATAATCCATTGTACCAGGACTGCTGCTGCTTCTGCTTGGGACATAGGGACTCTGTGCTAGAAGCTGTTGCATGTCAGCATGGAGCATAACCCTCTACCTTTGTGAGATTGATCTAGTCATGTAATGAACTACACCAAGCAGCAGCCACTCATTCCTCAGCTGGCCTGTCAAAGTTGACATGCCATGAGGACCTAGTGACCTCAACTCAGCCCTTGAAATATGACATCCTTGGCACAAGCAAGAGCTCTTGGGATCAGTCCTGTGACTGGTGTGCCAGTATGGAGGCTGACACACTCTTCAAGGGGTATAGGTAGAGCAAGTGACGTGGGATCAGGGGCAGAGGAGAGGGGTTGGCAGAGGTTGCTGTTTCTTATGTGTCCTTGTTTAGGAATGGTGCTTCCCAGTTCAGAGCCCCCCAATGAGATTCCCCAAAAGCACCCTGGTGCTCTCTTTCACTCCTCTCAGTTTTCCCCTTCTCCTTCTTCATGTTTCAGGCTGGGGTTGAGAATTACAGGCACAAAAGGCAGAGATCACAGGTTGAGATAAGAACAATTTACTGGCAACAGCAATGAGATAAGAAAACAAACAGTAACACCAACAATATTAATTACAAAAGTGTGGAAAAAAGAGGATAATTTACTTGCAAGGAGTTTACTGCAGAGCCCAACCTGATCTGACCACAACATTTTTTTTCTGACTGGAAGGAACGCCTTCCTCCTCAGAAGCCAAACTCCTTTCTCCTCCTCCTGGTAGTGATGTGAGGTGTTATAGAATAACACTGGGGACTTGGCCCTGCCCCCTCCCAGATGCTTCAAAAAAATTGACCCTGTCCTGGCCAAAACCAGGACATTATGGCATGTTAAGAGCCTTTGGTAAGGATTAAGGTACACACAAACAAAACAGAAGTTTTTATGGGAGTCTACTATAGAGGACACAGTCAGAATGTTGGCACTGGCAAATTATTCTTCAATTTATTAAGGGAGACCATGTGAATACCACACAGCTGGTACAAACAGGTCCAGAAGATTCCTAAAACACCTGGACTCAAAGGTATACAAAGTAGTTTGCTGATGACAATAAACTGGGAGAACCTGTTGACTCACTTGAAGGCATCTGTGCCCTGCAAAAAGACCCAGACAGATCAGAGGACTGGGCAATCACCCATGACATGAAGTCATGGCTTAACAGGAGCACTGCACCTGGGATGGGACAACCCTGGATATACATCCAGAATGGGAAAACCCTGCTGGAGAGCAGCGCTGCAGGAAGGGACCTGGAGGTCCTGGTTGATGGCAAGTTGAACATGAGTCAGCAGTGCCCTGGCAGCCTGGAGGGCAAATCCTGTCCTGGGAGGCATCAGGCCCAGCATGGCCAGCTGGGCAAGGGAGGGGATTGTCCTGCTCTGCTCTGCACTGGGGCAGCCTCACCTCAAATGTTGTGTGCAGCTTTGGGTGGCACAATATAAGGATATAAAGCTATTACAGATTATGAAAATAGGGCAACAAAAAAAGTGAAGGGCCTTGAGAGGAAGGCACATGAGGAGTGTTTGAGGTCACTTGATTTCTTCAGCCTAGAGGAGAAAAGGCTGTGGCAAGGCCTCACTGTGGTGTGCATCTTCTTCATGAGGTGAAGCAAAGTGACAGGCACTGATCTCTTCTGTGTGGTAACCAGTGACATGACCCAAGAGAATGATATGAAGATGTGTAAGGGAGGTTTAGGTTGTATATTAAGAAAAGGTTTTCCAGCCAAAGGGTGGTTGGGTACTGGAAGTGACCACAGGGAAGTGGTCACAGCACCAAGCCTGACAGGGTTTGAGAAGCCTTTGGACAATGCTCTCAGGTACGTGGATACAACTCTTTGGGTTGTTCTTTGCTGGGCAAGCAGTTGGTCTTTGATGACCTTTATGGGTCTCTTAGAATTCATTATATTCTATGATAATTCTATGATTCTAAGTCATATCTGCAGTCAGGAAATTTCTGGCATAAGTCTACCTTTTTGCCATCTATTGCCAAGCTTATAAAACCAGCAGTCCTCTACTGAAATTACTGCATGAGTAATTAAGCAAACAAATTTACTGGGTCATAGATGACAAATACTCAACCAAGGACATGGTCATATTCCATTCTGAATAATTATTCTATGTTATAACTATACCTTGCATACTTTCAGCCACAGGCTCTATGGAACCAAGCTAGGAACTAAATTTCTGATGTTAAGAACTGCTTAAAGATTGCTTATTGAGAATGACTTTCACCAGCTCCCCCTCATTTCTGCCAGATGGCAACTAGTGTAAGCTGTTTGACAAGCACTGGCTGCCAATTGTTTTCTTTTGCAAGCCAATGGGTAACCACTGCACATCAACATTCAGTTAATGTTATCTGCATGAAATAGCCTTTAATTCCTAGGCAGATGCATTCTGTGCTAAATACCTTTTAAAAAGTTTAAAGGTAGAGCCCGCTAGAGTATACTGGAGTATTGAGTATTCCAATGTTTAAAAATCATAATTAGCTTGTGGTATCCAAAATGAGTGGAGGACACCATTTTTCAATCAAGAACAAATCATGAAAATAAATTTTCATAGCCCCTGATATTCACAGTATAGTGGACTCTAGAAGAGCTCTACATAGAGAATTTAAGCAAAAATTGTGGTCTTGTTCTTTTTCTTCCAGAAAAAAATGGCTTTCATCATGTTCCACCTCTGGCACACAGAATTTCATCAGCAGTCAGAAGCTGTTGATGATATGAGAATATAACTGGGGGTAAAAAAGGAAAAAGAAAAGAAGATCTATATGATACGCTTTCATAGTACTGGGATATAGCCAAAATTGGGAAAAAAAAAAATTGACAGGGAGAGATGAAAAATTTAAAAAAAAAAAAAAAATAGTAAAAGAACAGAGAAGTGCATTTTGCAACATTTAGCAAGCTACTTTTTAGAAACAGCTATTTGGCAAGTTCAAATTAAATTTCAGAGATTGTAAAACCATGAGTAAGATAGTATCCTCTTCCTTTTTGAAGACCATTACAGAGTGGTATAATTATTCCAAAAATAACTACAAAACCTCCTTTTTCTGTGCAATCAATTAAATATCACTCAGAAGAATCACAATAATTAAAAAAAAATTATATAATGAATGGGATTGGATACTGTAATGAAACTTGTAGCAATAAAAAAAATCCATCAATGATATCTATAACTTTCAGGTTAATAAAATTTACTGCATAAAATATATGGGTTAATTTACTGCAGGGTGAAAAATAGATAACTCACAGAATCACCCAGGGCCTAATCATCATTACAGCCAGAAAGATTGTGACATCACAGGAATTTTAAGATGAGTAATGAGGAAATAAAAGAGATTTTATTTTCTTTTTAATGGAAGTTACTCTATCACATATATAGCTAGATCTGAAAACAAGACAGCACCTTTTAATCTTGAACTGCCTTGTACACATTGCCTGTAATATTTTTGCGTCTGTGTCCAAGGACTCCCATATGCTCACATAGGGTTTAGAGATATTCCCATGACCTTCTCAATCTACTACTAACATTTAAATTTTGAAAAATTTTAGGATTATAATTGTCCCAGGTTTGAAATTAATTGAGTCACTGGAGGAGAGAGAGAAAAAAAAAAAAGTAAAAACTTTAAAGAGAAAAATAATACAATTGGATAGCAAAACACAGACTATGATGTGAATACATACGTAAGCACTGAGGTACTTCACCACTCCACGTTCCATTCCCAACACAAGTCAAAACAGCAGGAAAAGAGAGTTCATATCCTGGAGAGCAGACATAGCTAATGCTGAATCCCCAGTCCAAGTTTGTTCCTTCCAACCTTCCATTAGAGATCTGCGGAGGAGTTGGGCAGGTAACAGCTGCAATAATATTCAAAGTAATTAGGCACAGCTGCTGTAAATATCCCAGATGTACACAATTACTAGAAGAACCATATGGGCTAATTTCACCTTTTTTTAGAGGACAATACAGTCAGGGCATGCTTTCTCACTGTATTCTTGCCACATTTCCTGAAGTTAGTATGTCTGACTTCCTTCACTTAGAAGTCAGTGGATGATTGATGAAATGCCTTAAATAAACCAAGATTCTGCATCAAACCAAATAGGAAGACTACCTAAAAATCAGTATGGAAACTATGATGTATATGAAATTTAAGATATTTCTGGTAATCTACTACAATTTTTTTTTGTATGTTAAGACAACATAATCTACAACTGTATTTTATTATTGTGGCTATAATAAAATATTTTCTTCCTGTTGATCAGCTTAGGCAGTTGCTAGATTTAATATGTAGGGATGAAATTCCAGGACAACTTTTCCAAAATATTACTTGAAGCCTGTTTCTAAGTAGCACAGTTGGTTACTATTTACTTTGTGAGTAGTTCATCACCAAAAAGCATCTAGTTACTAGCAAGAGAGAAAAAATGTAAGGATTTTCAATTCCTTGAAACTGTTAGTATTTCTACCCCTAAGAAGGCCAACAAGAGGTATTTCAGTATATTTTCCAATTGCCAGGCCTCCTAGGAAAAAATAAAAGTATCTTCTATTTGGTTGTAGGTAAGAGGACTGAAAACCTGTACAAGAAGGCAGTAGAAATAAAGAGATACAACTGTTGTGATGAAGATAAAAGTATTCTTCACTGTATAGTGGTGTATTAACAGACAACTGCTAATTGAAAGCTTAAGGAGAAAGGTATTAAAGAAATTATATGAAAGAAAACCTGAACCAAAAAGAGAAAGGACAAAATTTATATCAAGTTGATAGAATGAATGAGATAGACAAAAAAGTAAACTGTGCTAGCAAAAGAGAAATAAAGCAAATAATACAATTTAATCTGGTAAAACCAGCTGGGATAAATGAGAAGATAGGGTGATTAAAAATCATGCAGAGAACACACATGTCACAAAAATGGAGGAAGTTAAATTCTGCACCCATAAGGTTTAAATTAATGTTTAGAACAGCTGTCATCTTGCAGGCTTAAAAGAATTCAGAGGCACTAGGTGATGAATAATATGTCTTTGAATGCAACCTGCAGAGGGTTCACTATGTACCATTTCTCCATTCTTATGATTCTCTTCAGTGAAGGAATCTGTTATGTAGACCATAAAGATACTTTAAAGCATCATCCATGGCTATTTGAGAATACTAGTAGCAAATAATCCTTTGCCAGCCAGTAAACCAAATCTAGATTTTGGGGCCTTGGTTTTGCCCCAGAAAAAGACATGATAGCTTTTCGCCACACTTCTACGATGTTTTAATAAAAGTAATTCACGATAAATTCTCTAAGCAGCAGAATTCTGTCTTCATTCTCCAAGAGCTTCACAAATAGTCATTTTTAAAGGGTCTGTAAGTTTTAACTTCTGAGCTTACTAATAAGGGAGGAAATACCAGTGAATAATTGGGAAAGAGAGATGTAAAAGAAAATAGATGTAACATCAGAATTTTAGGGTAAGAAAAGCAAAACAAAACAATACCCAGCAACAAGCCAGAATGCTTCTCTATTTTGGTCAGAGAGTTAGGAATAAATATCTACCAAAACATTCCCAGTTTAAGAACTACAAGTATATTACAAATGCAAGTCTGCAAAAAAAGACAATGTTAGAATATTTGAATATTTAGTTGCAGATGAACATGCATCCTTTTCCAACTTGGCATAGCACAGCAGTATTTATATCTTCTCTTTCAATGGCACAGTGACAATTATTCATGTGTTTTCTGCCCAGTTCATTTTCCAATTATTTTAACTAAATATTACCAAAGGACCCTGGCACTTCAATCTGACAGAAAAAAACTAATTGTTATACATTTTACCCTACTGCATATTACATATTAACTTACACTATTAAATTGTCTAGTGTACTTAAACTAATGTAAAGTAGCATAAAATTCTGAGAACACTAGAAATTCTTCATAGGATTATTAATTAGCATTTATACCAACCTTAAGTATGTATGAACCAAAACCAGAAAGACTCAAAACCTCAAAGTTAAAATCGACAGTAAAATTCTTTCTTTGTATGATTCTGCTTGAATCAAATCAGAGTTAGATCTCCTGGTCCCAGTTAGGTGTCCCACAGACCATAGGAATTTGAGGCTGAGATACTTTATCATAAATACTTGATCTGTCTTATGATCTTCTAGCTGTTGACTTACAGCCTCTCTTGGAGATAGACAGACTCTTGGTCAATATGATCACTATGTCCATTCTTCAGTTCTAAAAATAATTTTTAATTGAAACCGAGGCTATCTACGAGCACAATGCAAATAGGAAAAAAAAAGGTGAAGCGTCAAGAGGATTTCTGTGTTTGACATCTTTAAGAATGTGTCAGGAAAATAACTTTAAAACTGACATTGTCAAAAGTGAATTAGAATTAAACATGACTTGGTAAGATATTGGGCGAAGTGTTCAGCAAGAAAAGTAATTGCAAATATGGTGAAGTTTTGAAATTAATTTGACCTAGTTTGAAAAATGAATTCATGGGAGGAAAATGAGTGCTGCTTAGCAGGTATGTTATTTCGCTTCCTTAAAATGTAACAGCAGGAAGATGGATAAGAAAAACGTAGGTACAAAGGGAGCTAACAAAGTTTTGAAAGAATAGAGATCAGATGTACTGAACCCAGAAAGAAAACACCGAATGGTAATGCTGCTTTTCTACACATGTAGTATCAGAAAGAGAGAAAAATTACTCCAGAGAGTAGTTGTTTTAGGGTTTAGCAAGGGAGTTTCTCAGAAAAAATATTTTTGAAGAGACAGATAAGTTTGTCTTTCAGTTTTCTGTTAAAATTTTAACAGGGTGCATTAAAAAACTCAAACCCAACAAAGACCCTGAACAAACCAGAACAAAATAAAACCATAAAAATCAGGTATGCAATTTGAAGATCAGAAGGAAGGAATATCTTGTGATTAATCCATTCAATTTCCACAGTAGAGAAATCAACATGAAGCAGAAAAATCTTTATTGGGAATTTTGCAGGAATGATTTAGTGTTTTTGCAGCAAGGTGATACTACAGGTGCCCGTTTAATAAAGGAGGGATCCGAAAAAAATCTTAGTATTATAGACAGAGTAATTCAGATGATTTTGCCTTTAACAAAGTTTTAAGTATAAATCTAGATATTTTACATGTTTGAGTGTTCTGTTTGTAAGAGCAGAAACATATATGTGGTTACTTCCTTATGACATGCTGACTGCAATTAACAAATCTAAGCCATCATTTCATATTGGGTAGTTCAGTTTAGCAGCAAAGTAATAAAGTATTCCACAGAATTATTAAAAAAAACCGGTTCAATATGCTGTGCTTGTAGGACTATAAAAGGGAAAAGAAGAAAAGATGAAGTTATTGTTTCTGCAGCCAAAGAATTTATTATTCATACTAAATTTTGATTTCTGCAGAAATGCCGAATAAATTAACAATTTACAATAAACAATGTAGTTAAATGTCATAGAAGAAATAGCTGACAATCAAAATAAATGTTGTACCTTTGCATGTTGGGATTACTCCACTCCACGTGCCATTGCTAGTACAAGTGCGAATTAAGGAGCTATTTGCTTCCATTGTATAGCCAGGTTGGCACATATAAGTAACATTTTGTCCAACAACGTAATCATCACCATATCTCATGCCATTGGCTGGGATTCCTGGATCTCCACAGCTGATAACTGCAAGTAAATAGTTGAAGAACATATTTTAAAATCTAAGTGAGATTTATCTATATGTGAGAGGAAAAAAAAATGACAAAACTAGGCATTGCTTGGGGAAAAAAGAAGGAAAAATTATTATAAACCTTTTCGCCACCAAGAGAAGATGAAGATATGCCATCCTAATTAGCTGTCAAACATATGTGAAGCGATAAAACTGTTATATTTGGAGAACATAAATAATTTTGTTTGACAGTAGTAGTAAAGGACTGTACAATTTTGATTGACAAAATTTAAGATTACAAAATGAAGAAAAAAAAAAGTTAAGAAATAATCCATATGCCACTACCACCCATTGATATGGTAAAGTTTTCTTATCAATTCAGTTTCATTATTAAAAAAGTAGATGTTTATTACTTTATTTTTGTGTGCTATTCGGAAAGGAAACAGAATCTGGAAAATTTAAAAGATATGCCTGCAAATCCTCCCACTTTATAAATGCTCACATAATTGCTATGTACATAATCAGGTGAGAATATTCAAGTGACCCCCAAACATGAGCTATGGCTTACATTAAAACTAGGTGTATAGCACTTTAATGTGTGGGACTGGTTGTAAAACCTTATATGATTTCTCATGTCAGGGGATAATTTAATTTCTTAAGAAATATAATACTCATAAGGAGTTAATAAAAAGTTTTATATCATAATCTGAAAAGTGTTAAAAGAGGTAAGTTTCCCTCTGATCACGTCAACTGGATCTAGCAATTTCTGGAACAGTTTTTTTGAGGAAAGAAATCTAGAGAACATTAGTGGCAATGCAAAAAGTGGTTATTTTCAGAAAAAAAAAGGGAAAAATTTAGTTCATACAAAATATAGAATCCGATGTGTTTTATGGTTTATTTCACAGTAAACTTGAAAATCTCCCTGCAACATTGCTATTTCTTGTGGAATAGTGTGAGAAGCAGTTTCCTGGGCAGAGTATGTGTTCTGGCCACTCCTAACTCAATGCCAAAGCATGGCTAATGTGAATGTCACCCTTTCTGGATCTGGATCTCCAAAACCACAAAAATCCATGACTACATATTTGTGGTGTTGCTCCCTCGACCTAATAACTCAGGACTTGAGAATCTAAGATATTTCGATAAGTAAACTTCACCAGAGTTTACTATGGTCTGAGTGAGCAGATGCTAGTTACACAGCATATAATTTAGACAAGTACGTCCCACACAATCACTGTATCTGGCTTAGTGTAAAGGTAGCAAATTTACTGACAAAGAAAACTGGAGATCAACTTATTTTAGTTTATCTATTAACACAGTAATTTCAAATTAATTAAAAACTAAAAAGCCGTACATTTTTCTTGGTCACTTTTCAAATAACATAGAACTTGGAAAAACAGAACTGTTTCTCTTATTTAGACAAGTACTTTCAAATACTCTGCCAGGGTGGGCTTCAGACCTGGGCTGTGCCACATGGCCAGGATGGCCATTGGACCTGGGCTGTGCCACATGGCCAGGGTCACCTCAGACCTGGGCTGTGCCACATGGCCAGGGTCACCTCAGACCTGGGCTGTGCCACATGGCCAGGGTCACTTCAGACCTGGGCTGTGCCACATGGCCAGGGTCACCTCAGACCAGGGCTGTGCCACACAGGTCTCTTGCCCAGGCACAGCCTCAGCCAGCTCATGGCAACAGAGGTGCTGCAGGCAGCCCCCACTCAGTGATCACACCTTGCTGATTGCACAGCCGTGCTTTTTACTTAAGAGTGTGACAAGAAGCTCTCATGAGAACATTGTTTCTGTTTGACTGCAGAAATGGTAGTGTTGTTTCTTTCTAAGAAAATCCTATACTAGCCTGCTAAGGTCTAGGTCTGCGTGACATTGCACACAGGTAAGTCCTGTTTGATGCTACACTGCCCAGGGCTCCCAGCCTGTAAAGGAGCATAAAGTTATCTATGCTATTCTCTTCTTACACTGTCAGCTCTGAACACCAGAATTTTCAATGTGAAAGAAGGAGCTGTAACAAGTATGGACTGGCTGTAAATTTTGATAACATCTTGACTGAACAAAAGTTAGGTATATCCTGAATCTCCCTCTCTTTGTTTTACTATGATACTTTCTCTGTCAACATATTTCAAGTTAAAATCTCATGTTTCTACCTGAGTAATGTGTCTTGAGAAGACTGTTTTGGCATGTATTTCCATAAAATGTTATTCTAAAACACAAGAAAAAATATAAATGCAGCTGACATCATAAACCATCTTTATCTTTAGTACAATTAATCTGGTTCTCATTAAATTTTTGAAAAAATAATAAATAAAGAGAAAACGCTGGGCTCTTTCTCAGGCTTTATGACCGCAAAAAAAAAAAAGATCTATTTAAAATAGATTTAAAAACAAAAGTTTTATCATCTAGCTTTTGGTTTCTATTTGGGTTGCTGTGTGTTCAAAATTTTAAAAAAACAGTTTGCTATACCTCTGATGAGGATATGTTTCTTCAAAATATAGGCAGTTGCATATATCACTTAAATGTAAAATTTTCATAATTGCTACTAAAAGATGAACTAGGACATGTAATAAAGAAGGAACAGATGGGCTTGAAAATAAAGTGTTGCAAAATGCTCATTATGAATGTTAGAGATGCTGAAATAGCTTCTGTTAGTTGGGCAGCCAAAGGAGTTTTAAGGTTAACGAAGAGGCCAAACAGAAGATGATATGTCAAAATCGGACAAAATTTTGACTTTGAAGTCGCTATGAAAAGAATCCTAAAGTGTTCATTACAAGATTTTCATTTTTTACTCTCTGGAAGAAAAGAATATTATACTGCTAATTTTTTTTTCCAGATGAAATAAAACAATTAAAATGAAAATGTCTGTATAAGTCATATCACAAAACATAAAAAAGATTGAATATATTAGTAAAAAATTGAAGTAGGCAGATCATGTAACCATACAACTTCCTTAA
The DNA here is from genome assembly GCA_013389925.1 of Aegithalos caudatus. Lineage (NCBI taxonomy): Eukaryota > Metazoa > Chordata > Aves > Passeriformes > Aegithalidae > Aegithalos > Aegithalos caudatus. The sequence goes on from WEIU01016757.1 coordinate 36,817, forward strand.
AGTGAAACAGCAATCTATACATTTTACTACCCTATGCCTTTGAAAAAATATATTCTTCACAATTTCATAGCATTTTATTTTAAAAAATATTTAGCATAAAAATTATGTAAGTAGTGCAAGAAAAATACGAAAATTTATTGGAATGAGACTTCTATATTTTACTTTATATATTACTTTCAGAGAGAGGAAAAAGAAAGACTATTCATTAGAAATGTGTCTTACTTGTGCAGTTAGGCAAGGATCCAGACCATGTTCCATTGGCAGTGCATTGTCTTACAGATGATCCAGAAAGTATGTATCCTTCCATGCATGAATAAATTACTGAATTAGAGAATGTAGTTCCATCTATACGAAGTACTTTTCCATTGGCAGTTGTTCCTGGATTACCACATTGCACAGCTATAAAGCAAAATGTGAAATATTTTCAGAAGGTAAAAAAAGAGGATTTCTGAAATATGAAAAATTGAAGCAGGAATAATCCTTCTGCAAGCAGTGTTATTTCCATTCTGTTGTCCTTAAAAATGTAAGTTTCACCACTTATTGATAAGGCAAATTGTACAGTAAAAAACTGTGTGCAAAATTACTATTTTTTCCCCTTTGGTCTGTAGAGAAAAAAAACCTACAAATTTAGCTTTATAATCTGCATTAGTGAAAAGCTAGTTTAGCGGCAAAAACAAACTTCCAATTATGAGAGAATATCTGATCTATAATTATAATTGTAGATTTAATTTGAATCATGCATTTCTAGAATCACTGTAATATTCTTCCTAATTCAAAGCACTGAATGGAGTCAACTACTACTTCAGAGGCAGATGGAACCCTGATGTTTCTCAGTTCTTTAATGTTCAGCTTGGGAATTTGAACGTGTCATATATATATATATATATATATGACACGTTNACACGTTACATATATATTAATATATATTAATATTATATATATATACATAATATATATAATTAATATGACCTAGACAAGAACAATATATGTGTGCATGCACTACCCACACCTACATATATTTTTGAAATATATTTATCATTTCAAGAAAGAAATATCATCAAAACTATCTTAAAATGTGTAAGAGCTGATTTATTTCTGTAATAGATGAGGCCAACGCAAAACAGAAGAAAGTATAGTTGAGCAAAGAGAATCCCTTTTGAAACCAGCATGAAAACCTATATATATATACATACACACATATATATAGTATTTTTAATGCAGTGTAAAGCTGACAATCATTCAGCAGAAAGGATACTACAAAACCAGTTTATGAAACAAGTTTTTTAAATGAAATTACTCTTTCATATAGATAACACAGTCAACAGCGATAAAGTAGAAAATAAGAGTACAGGTTCCCAAATTATTTTCTTCTTTTCAAGACACTTTGATTTGTGAAAGAATGTGTGGGAAATTATTTCCTATTCTGAAGCCAGGTAATTTAGGCAATAAAAGATTCTTCAGAAACATCCTGTTATAACTTTCTTTTATGATAAGTTGTCTACTTTGAAATGTTCAGAATTATTTTTTTACAAATAAACTTTCAGCATTTTGTTTTCCATTGAAAAGTAATAATATCAACAGTACTATTAAATGAAATTTTGAGTCAGCTGTTTATACATAGATGTGTAAATCTAAAGAAATCCTGATACTGACATTTTCCTAAAACTAGGGTGTTTTATCTGAAATTCAGATCTATAATGGTTGTGATTAAACATCAGGTTATACTGAGATTTTTAAGTGAAACAATATTCATCAAAAAATTGAATTCTGGAGGCTTATCTATCTTTTTGGGGTTTTTTCTTAAAACCTGTAAACATGCAGTTTCACAGGTGCCAGGAACTGGTTTCAAATTTGTTATCTGATGCCAAACCACTGCTATAGTGCAAAAACTTATTTGGAAAAAATTTGTCAGTCCAAAATAACTGCATTCTATTCACAACACAAAGCTGGCAATGCAAAATTGGTTTTCTGATCCACAGTATTAAAAACAAAGTTTAAATATTGAGTGGATCTTTGATTTACCTTTGCACTCAGGTTGTCTTCCTGTCCAGCTTCCATTTGCCAAACATGTTCTTTCTTCCGAGCCATGGAGGACATATCCAATATCACAACTGAAATGTATCGTGCTTTTAATTTTAAAATTGTTTTCTTCCCTAGACCCATGGCCTGGGATACCTGGATCACCACAAGAACCAGCTGTATCACCTAGATTTTAGAGTACAAAGATTAGAGTAAGTATGAAATATTATGATTCTGCATTTATAAGCCATGTCTCTATGTATTTATAAATAAGGGAGATAGATATATTTATATATATAAATGGTTCGAAAAATTCTAAGGCAGAGGGTTAATGGTTAATATGTTTATGTTTATATAAAAATAAAATTATATTAAATACTATCTGTTGTATATAAATGTTAGAATAATCAACACATTAATCACAATAACAATAAAAAGTAAGAATAATATCTAAGATTATACGTCTAAATCTTCAGCTATGGTAAGAACTTTTAGGAATTTCCAGGTAACACTATATGAGCAGCAGCTCATTAGTTTGAATCTTTTAATATTTACTTAGGATCATCTACTTAAATATTTAGAGAATTTTAAGATAGTTTTATATGTAAAAAGATATGAAGGTATATGATATTACTGAGTTTCAATACTGAAGAGTTGAATTCTAGAATTCTTGGAGCTCCACTGTTCAGGTTTTCCCCAGGGCCCATGTTTTTTTCTAAAAACTTGCAAATAAAATTAATGTCTTCTAGACAAAAAACATGTTAAACATTGATATTTTTGAGAGAATATCTTCATTACTTTTTAGTTAGTTACACTGTTTTAAATAAAGATGAAATATTTCAAGAATCAAATAGAAAGAATTAATCCTACTATGTAAATAATCTGTTATGCAGAATAGCCATACTTTTCTGGGGTTGTCTAAGTTTAAATAGAAGTAATAAGAACAATTTTTCCATAGAAATTGTAAACAAATTTAAAAATTCTAAATATGCAAAAGACCAAAAGTGATGAACTTACTATAGAGGGGTTCTATGAGAAATTAGGATCGTGGAATCTAACTCACAGAGAAAACAAGTGTTCTGCTGCCTTAGTTGGCACTGTATATATCTGAAAAATGCTGTTGGGTGTGAAGGGTTGGACACAACTCTTACTGACAAAAGTATGTACGGAACTGAATAGTGAAGGAAGAAGAGTAGAACTGGCTTTGAAAGCCATGGTGCATGAACAGATACTTGGCTTAATCCATTATGTCTAAGAAGAACCTGGTACAATGTATTTAAATGATTTCAGAAATAACAAATATACTCAACTAAGAAAAAAGGCTAGCTGTCTAGCTCAAAAGCACAGAGAAGTGAGGCTGCTCTCTGTTTACCCATTTCATTATGTGACACAAATCAGTAAAGCAGACTGCCAGCTCTGTTTAAAAAGAAATTGCAAATAATTCCAAATTATAGCAAAAAAATTCCATATGCTTTCAAAATAATTTATGTCCACGGTACTTATGTGACTTAAAAACCCTCTAGTTTAAAAAAAAAATTGCTTCATATTATTGAAATAATTAAAAAACAAATCCTAGCTCAAGGGTGGTTTTTGTTGTGCTGGGAATTTGTATCTTACATTTTTGAGTAGTATTTAGTTAGACTATGACAAAATTGGAACAGGGCCTATTCATAATTTTATACTTGTAAAGTCTCCACAATAACAGCTCAGTTTTTGGCAAGCTACTTAACATTATGCCTGAAAGAATTTTTGATGAAAAAATGGAAGTAGGTTATTTGCTATGCCAAATAGAAATCACATATTCCTCTTCTAAGTGAAATCATCTCTTTTTGTTCTAATGCCTAATTATTACTCTCGATTATTAGACTTTTTATTTTAGGAAAGTTAACTACCAACTCTTTTGATTGAATGTTACAGAAATAATTTTTCTAAATGACTAATCACATCAGATAAGATGGAATCAAAGAATCACAAAACAAGCTGAGTTGGAAGTGGCCCACAAGGATCATTGAGTCCAGCTCCCAGCCCTGCAGAGCACCATCCCCAAGAGTCACACCTTGGCCCAAGAGTCCAAATTCTTCTTGAGCTCTGTCAGGTTGGCATTGTGACCACTGCCCTGGGGAGCTGTTCCAGTGCCCAGCTACCCTCTGGATGAAGAACCTTTTTCTGATATCCAACCTAAACCACTCCTGACACAGCTTCAGGCCATTCCTTTGTGTCCTGTCACTGGTCACCACAGATATCTGTGCCTGCCCCTCCTCTTCCCCTCATGAGGAAGTTGTAGACTGTGATGAAGTCTAAGAAAACATATTTTTATTACCTCATGCAGACTGAACTAAATTATTTTTACAGTTAGTAATGTGCCATCCTTCACCCTCATGTGTAAGGAAGCCTGAGCTGACATTTAATCTTGTTGAAATGGGATATTTAGACTATTTACAACACTTGTTGCACTTATGAGGAATTCTACATTGCAAAAAATTTCTGACTCCATCTGATATGCATATGATGATTGAAAACTGTTTCTGAATGCCAGTATATGTCACTGGGACATGACAATTCCTTCTAGCTCAATGTCATGTGACAAGAAACTGTCATAAGGATGATACCAAATTCAGTTACCTTATGTTCACTGATTTAGCATTTTCTTTTAAAATTCTTTTTCATATAGTAAAAGAACAAGCATGCTTTAACTTTTCTCAGTTAAATAGTCTATATTATATATTATGAATAATATCAAAAAAATGTAAATTTTAAACCTTTAATATACATTAAAATGAAGAAATCAATTTAAAGGCTAATAATGAAAGCTGATGATTTTATATATTTTAGATGTAACATATAGAAATTCTGTGTCATGAACTATAAATTATTTTATAATGAGAAAGCATTTCAGATAAAAGCTTTGAAAACAAGATCTCAAAATTTTACTAAGAATTATAGTTTGGTACAGTACAGTTAAAGAAAATAAGAGTTTGTATTTGGTACAAATTGATTCATTATGATTAATATTTAAAGGTTCCTATTTCAAGGAAATTTTTATTCATTTATTAAGAAAAATTAATTATATCTGATTAGAGTTTCCTATGTGTAGGTAGAAAAGCAATAATTAGAAAAAAAAATTGTGTACCTCACTCAATATCCCAAGACATTTCAACACTTAGTTAATGTAATAGGAGAAATCCTATAGAATAGTCCTATTTTCAGTAAGCCTGCTTTGATATTTTCATGTGTATGTTTAGGCTTTATTCCTTGATATTTTTGTCTATTTCTTAAATTATTTTTGCAATTCACAGTTTAGATTTTTTTTTTCTTTAATACTATGAAAAACTATATTAAGGAGCCTTAGATTTTATCTAAAGAGGATTTTCCCCCAGACAAATGTGGATTCATGCTAGCTGTAAAAACAGTTTTAATTAAAATAGTTCAAATTTGCAAATACATGAATATATTATTATTTATTAAATAAGAATATTTTACATTAAACTTTGATTTCTACTACATAATTTAAAAAATTACAGATTATAAGAACTTGATCTTTATTCTAATTGTAGCAAATTTCCTTCTTCTTTTTTTAATATAAAGTTTAAGGTGTACATTTTTCTAGGTGTTGTCATATTCTAGGTTCCTGAGAGTTTGCAAAAGAGGGTGCAGATACTGAAAAATTCTTCCAACACTTCAGAATTTAATGCAATACTTTAACCAAGAAGTTTATTTTAATATTTCATATGAATTTTCAACAATTTCCATGTCAATGGCTGTAAAATTTTATATTCTGAAACTGCAGCTGAGTGTATAACTGAATACACTGAAGAGATGAGGTCAGGAGAGAAAAAAAGGTTTCAAATATGTGAGACCTTCACCTGGCCTACTGTATCCATTTCTGAGGTTTCCAATACAACAGGAACAAAGTCCTTGTTAGAGCAGGTCAAGAAGTTAATAAATATGATCAGAGGGCTGGAACACCTCTGCTGTGCAAAAAGGCTGAGACAATTTGGGCTGTTCAACCTAAAAAAAGAAGGGCTTTTGGAAGACCTTATTGTGGCCTTTCAATACACAAAATATAGAAGAGAGATGTAGAGTGGCTTTTTATCAAGGTCTGTAGTGACAGAAGAGGGGACAACTTTAAACTGAAAGAGGCTAAATTTAAATTGGGCATAAAGCGGACATTTCTTACAAAGTGTAGAGTGAGTCACTGGAACAGGCTGCCCAGAGAACTTGTGGCTGCAACCCCCCTGGAAGTGTTCAAGGTCAGGCTGAACAGGACTTCGAGTAACCTGATCTAGTTGAATAGATCCCTTCTCATTGCAGCAAGGGAGGACTAGATGATCTTTGGAGCTCCCTTCCACCACAAACTCTTCTATGATGCTAATCGAAGATATCCCTACCTATAACTAGAGCTTGGACTAGATGATTTGTAAACGTCCTTCTGACTCCCACCATTCTATGATTCTACTATTTACTAATACTGTGAAGAACCTTGGATTTTAAATGTGAAACTAGTATAGTATAGTCAGTTTTGTACATCAGTTGTTTTTCTAGTTTTGGCATAGATCTAATCCAAGAAAAACATATCACTTATTTTCTTCTTGCTTTCTGCCACTAAACATGTCTAAGTTGTCTGAAAAACATCAATTTAAATAAGATTCAAAACCCCTCTGATTTCTTCAATTAAATAATGAAACATAAGCAGGACAAAAAAGAACTTCCACCAGTATTTACTGAGAATTAAAACTGATAACATGGTTAACCTTTATCACAGTATTTGTTTACATAGTCTGCAATAACAAAAGGGATTTAGTCAAATCCCAAATTAGTGTGACTTGGATTTCTGTTTTACATTTGATCACTGCCCTTAAAGAGAATCAAACTGACGTTGTGAAATACAATATTCCTAAGCAATACATTTTTTCAGAAAATATATCTTTACTTTAATGAGGGCTAACCTTTTACAAGGATTAGATGGTGTTCACTCAAAAACTGAGTATCCTGTCTTGAAATTATGTGGAACCCACCTGGCCTTATTATACAGATGCAAGTATTACACAATCAAGTTATATCTGAGGTGTCATCAAGCCAGTAGACAATTTGGAAGTTAAGAGAAAAAATATAAGAAAATTAACCCATCATCTTGAAGAGACAATGTTGTAAGATTTCACTGTGGAAATTAACACTTACCAGAAATTACATCAACAATATTTTCAAAACAAACTGGTTTCATTAATAGTCAACTGAATGTGAAATTTCCTGTTCATAGTAAGTGCCACCAAGAAAGTCTACTTGTTCCAAATTATTTTCTTGCTAATACTTTATGCTTATTTAGGTTGTACTTTTTTTTACTTCAACTGAGACTGTAATTCAATTTTATACATGATTTTACAGATTTTTAAATGGCCTTCCAAAAAAATCTAAATATATTTAAAGCAACTTTAGGATCGAGTCATTAATTGACATATGTTACCCGAGCAGTGAGGAAGAGATCCACTCCAGTGTCCATTTAGCTGACACGTGCGAGCTGACTGCCCTAGCAGCGATCGTCTGCCTGTGCAGGTGTAATGGACAGTAGAACCAAAGGTGTATTTATCTCCAGACAGCACCGCATTAGGAGGAACTCCAGGATGTCCACAGTCAATCACTACAATGCATAATTATTGGAGATAAAAGAAGGTTATTATCACTGATCAAACAGTTTTTTGGTTTTCATTTTCATAACAACACACATAAACTTTGTGAAGGGATTAACAATTTTAGGGTTTGGAGGAGGGAAAAGATCATGGGAATAGAATGCAAAATATGCTTCAGACGAAAAGGTGTGAAAGAAATGTTTGGAAATGTCAAAAAAAGATATTTTAGATACATATATTTATATTCAAAACCATTCATTCACTAAGTTGATCTTTATGGCATAAACATGTGCACACACACTTCAGAGAAAAATTACTGGAACACAGTATTTTCCAAAGTGACTGTTCTGGTAAAAATATGGTGAACTTCATCTCTCTTTTAATAATTCAGAGCAAGGAGTTAATTTAAAAGCAAGCTAAATAAATGAAGTTTGGGAAATGTACAGTCGAAATTCATAAACTGAATCTACTATGTACACAAACTGAACCTAGGCCTGATGTTTGATTTCTTTTTATCTTATATCTGTCTGTGGTATGTAGATTATCTTGTCCAGAGATACCAAGAAAGCCATAAATTAGAGCTGCAAGTATCAGTTTAGTAGAACCAGCTGCTAAATCATACAACTGTAGTTTTTATCAAAACTTCATCTTATTAAATACTATTTTCAGCAGGACTTTTTTATTAAAGAAAAATCCAAATGAGAAGCCTTATCAGGGCTGAGGATGTGCTCAATTCCATGGCATTTCAGATACATGCAACAGTACAGTGATTGTACAATAGAGTATAAGACCAAAATCATATGTGAATTTGTCTTTCTTAAATGATTATTTTGGTCTTAGAGATTTAATTTATGTATATACTTTATATATATATATGCCATTTTATGACACGTTCTCCCAAAGGTCCAACATTCATGGTACAGAACTTTCCTGACAGGACCACAAAGGATTTAAGAATGTGGTAAGTTATTGACTGACTTTGATTCCGACCTAGTATTATTGGCACTGTGAACATTCTGCAGGCTTTGAGGAGTTTGATTAAAATAGCCAGAATAGTCAACCTTACATAACAAACACTTGTTTTCAGCATTTTATTTTTTTAATCAATTGCTTCTAACTGAAGTCTACTGTCACTCATGGATGATTGTTTAGAATGAAAACTTAGAACATTGCCAATAAAAAGGCAGGTTGGTTATGCAGGCTTCAACAAAATTAAACTTTTTTTTTTTGTGAAGAACATTCACATTTTTTCAGAATATTTTATTATCTGTACCGTTCTTGATTGATTCTTTTGCCCTATTCAGATGTCATACAGGACAGAGTTAATTTCATACTGGTACCTTACAGTTTCCTCCTTGGGGCTTTCCTATACACACTGTTCTGTTTACATTTATGTCTAGAAGTCTTGGATCCCTAATAATTGATTTAAACAATGACAGCACCCTATTACCCTAATTTTATTATGCATTCTACAAAATTTAATTTGATATTAATGTTTTCAGGCTGGATTGCATATGTAAATTGATTGAATTTCTTTTTTTTTTTTTTTTTAATACTAATTTCTTCCTATATTTTTACCCTAATTAAAAAAAAAAAAAATCTTCTCTATATCTGATCTAAATGAACACTTTTTTGTTTAAACCATTACTCACTGTGCTATCAATAACATTGTAGAAAAAATACTATTTATGCCGATGTAAAAAGTTCCATTCCATCAATAATTTGCAAAATACTCCAGAAGCTTTTAAGAAAAGGCTCCTAAAAAGTTTTGGTAATCTTACAATTACAAAATATCAAGGATACCACTTAGGTAGAATTCATTGTCCCCTTTATAAGAATGACACAAATAAAGTAGAAGATGCCCTTACAAAAGTATGTTTATCACTTCTACTCCTAAAGTTCTTTTAAAAGAAGAATAAAGGTTGTATTATTAAAATAATCGTGACAATTCAGATAACAATAACTAAGAGATTAAAATAAAAATGCAGAAAGAAGAAATCTTTGCAACTTTACCTTTAAATTAATTTATCTTTGGAAATATTTTACTATTTAGCAACATTTCTCTTTTTGAAATGGTAATATAGCCTTTAAATTTAATGCGAAATCAATAGACACTTTGTTTTAACTGTGACTTGCAATCAAGCTACTTTTCTATCAAAGAAAAGAAAAAGCTCCATAACTGAAATTTTTAACAATAATAAAAAAAGTTTAGTTTTTTCCTATTTTTAGAGAGGTGATAGTAGAACAAGTGAAGCCTCCAGAGAATAAATAGCTACAGAATTGCAAATATCAGTCCATGATTCCTGAATAAGGAACCTTTAGCCTGTTTTCCCTTTAATCCCTAGAAAAGAAGCCTTTCTCAGTGAAAAATGTTGATCCTAAACTAAACCTGTTTCATAGACTAATAAAGAACCAGGTAAATCAACTGTCCCAGACAATTAAAAGTCTAAGAAACATCTCTGGCTATATCTGCATCACAGTTAGAAAGTTGCTCATGACAAACCAGAATAAAATAACGTACTAGTGTTGATCTACTTGCCTTAGTGAATAGGTTGCCTATGAGTATGACATTCAGATACATGAATTAGTGTGGTAAACTGAGGGCATTTTCCAGAGGACACCTTAGGTGTTCCACAGTGCTATTACTGGTGAATTCAATGAACAGGTTTTGACCTTGTATCCCTGCTATCAGGGATTATTATGCTGGAGCATTCAGAGATGTCTGTTTGGCTATTGCGTTTCATAAGTATTCCATGTTTTGCTACATACAAGAACAATATAACTGCTACTTCAGCAGCTAATGAAACCCCCCATCAGTACTGCACACACACAAATGTATATAAGTATGATTATTGTACTTGCTGTCATGAGACTGATGAACATGTTGTTCTGAATAATACCTTGTCTGGTCCACATTCTTTGGAAAAGCAAACTCATTATCTACTTACTAATGCATTCAGGTAGAGGTTTGTCCCAGTGGCCATTTGGTTGACAAATTAAAACCGAAGATCCAAATAAAAAATATCCAGGATTGCAGTCGTAAAATACCACTGTGCCATATGTGAAATTTCCATGTTCTATTTTACTTTCTCTTATAGAATTTGCAGGAATTCCAGGATCAGAACAATTGACCACTAAAAAGAAAGAGAACACAGAATTGAGAGCAATACTAATACAGTCTCCTAAAATGGTCTCCTATTCTTTGTATAAGAAATATGCAATGTATTGCTATCCTGGTTTTATCTACCCTAACTTTTTATATAATGGTAGTGAATTAGGAAGAAGAACTGAAACAACAAGACATAGAAGCCAGATGTTAAACCCAGAGCAAATAAAAGGAAATGCTTCCTTGAAGTGTGATGATACCATAAAATTATTGGCCACTAAAAGTTACTGAACATACCAATGAAATGAATTTATATTACTGCCTTGACATATAAAATTGTCCACAAATAGAAATATATTTTGCAGCTATATGACTTTGGTCTAACACAAAGAGAAATGCAAACATACTTATGTTCCTATACCAACATTTTGATAATGGATCACCTGTAAGACAGGTCTTGAACTAAAGGGCACAAGGTCAGTTAGGTAAGGCTAGTGAATCTGACATAAAAAGAACACGTCTAACCAAGTGTGTAGGACCTTTTAAAAATAGAGGTTAACTAATGGTTAAGAATACTGATTAATTTTTTGAGTCCTTATCACTTTAAAATTTATATTTCTGAAAATTTCTGACTATGGATTTTTTCCCCTTTTTTTTGTGTCTTACACCTATGTGTGAGTTTAGTATAACACATATTTTGGGGGTCGTGAAGATATTTTTAACAGTTTTCATGTGGTTTCCTCTGGTTAAGGAAACACATCATCACTTATTCAAAGTTACTCTAGAAAACCAAAGTTCCCATAAAAATTGCTATTGCTATATCCTTATAACCAGTTGCATGTTTATATACATGCACTTGCATACACCTGTGTGTAAATCTATATATCTGCATGTGTATTTGGGTGCAAATTCCTGTACCAGTTCCTACCCATTGCCTCTCATCCTTTTACTTGGCACCACCATGAAGATCCTGGCTCTTGACACCCTCTCTTCACTTACTGAAGTCCCCTCTCAGTCACCTCTTCTCAAGACTGAACAGGCCCAGTTCCCTCAGCCTGTCCTTCTGAGAGAGATGCTCCACTCTCTTATCACCTATTTAGCCCTCCACTGGACACACTCCAGGTTCTCCAGATGTGCCTCACTAGGGCTGTGTAGAGGGGTAGGATCACCTCCCTCAACCTGCAATGCTCTTCCTAATGAGCCACTGGCCTCCATGGCCATGCAGGCACACTGCTGGGCTCATGGGCAGTCTGTTGTCCTCCAGGACACCCAGGTCCTGCTCTGCAGAGCTGCTTTCCAGCCTGTATTGGTGCATGGGGTTACTGGGGTTACTCTTCCCCAGGTGCAGAACCCTGCATTCACATTTGTTGAATTTTAGAGGTAAATGTGCATGGATATCTCTATATGAAATTATCAAAATATGCTGAAAAGCTCTGTAATCTGCAAAGGAAAAATGGTATTGCCAGATGCAGTTCAAGATCATACCTAAATCATTTAATGAAGGCATTTTATGGCTCATGTTCTCTCTAGCCACTATTCTAAATGCTGTAGTCTGCTTGTACTTCTAACAGGCCTCAAAAACCACAAGCCTAGAAAGCATACCTTTTCCAAGGACAGAAATTGGTTTCTGCTTTTATTTGACCTCTTTACCAGTAAAGGACAGAAAAATTTGTTAGCTACATTGATGATCAATATTGATTTTTTTTTTTTTTTTCTTTTCTTTCCTGGAGGAAAGCCTGAGCTACATTTCTGTCTTTTTTCTTTTTTTTTGTTCCTTCCATAAGGATCATTGAAATCCAGCTCCTGACCCTGCACAAGAGAGCCCTAAGAATCACACCATGTGCCTGAGAATGTTGTCCATGTTCATGTTACTAAGCATATATTTAAAGTAATGAAAAGAATTTATTCATTATTCCAGAATAGTAAGCATTTGAAATAAAATACAAGGAACTTTGACCATTTCAAATTTTTTCCACAATTATTGTGGTTGGTTAAGAAACAAGATATTTAACAAAGTTGTAAATATTGTAACAGCAAGTGCGCTGCTGAATTTATATGAAAAAATTATGTGACAAAAGCAAAGTCTTCACAACAGTGTACAGCCTTTTCAATAATATTGAACTTTTGGTAGTTTATAAATATGCAAGGTAACGATTATTATTATTAAACTTCAAAGCAAATAAAACAAAATCATATTCATTAGAAAGGATTTCACTGCATGCTGCGGACATGATTAATGATGCTCAACACAAGATTAGCTCTTTTTGTTTTTTAAACAATATCCTAAAACCAATATATAAAATATAATATAATATAAAATAAAACTCCATAATATAATCTATTTCAAAACTGTGTAAAATTGCAGTGAGTAACCTGATCAACTTATTTACCAATCCCTGCATGCCAATAAGTTGTCAGCACTTTGGCACATTACTCTGCAATATGAGAATACCAAGGTGACTGATAGCAACTGGATTGAAAATGAGATTCAGTAGGTACCCTAAACACACAATACATGTTTAGTATTGTACATTTAGAAAATAATATCTTCTCATCAACAAAGAATTCCTTAGAAATTTAAGTACTGTAAATTATTTGGCAGTATCTATTAGGGGAAAGTAATCAAATGAAAGTGGAGAACACCCATTGAAAAGAAAATTTAAAAAATAAAACTTCTATAAAAAGACATGATTTCGTTTATGCACAGATAAAAATTTATAGAAGCTGCAGAGAAGATGCTGAAAAACAATAATTAGAATTTCTGCATATGTACATGCAAAAAGTACATTTTCCTAAATAAAACCAATTATTTAAAAAGCACATAAGAGATTTTAAAAATAGAGGGCTGAAAAAACCCTCCTAAAACTGCTTATGGAAATTGAAACAAGAATAATTTCATAGTATTATTTTCTAAGTGAAAGAAATTTACATATGATATCTAGAAGCATTAAGAACCAACACAAATTGACAATTTTAATGAATTAGAATAACAGTTTTCAAAGTCAAGATGCTCAGTAGAGAGCAATGGAAATGTAAAAGTAAAAAATAGGTTTCCTTATGTGTCTGTTAGAACTATGTTGGTTAAAAATGCAGAGAAAATTATTTCAGGATTTAAGCTCTTAATTACCTTTGCATAATTTTGCTTAAATAACTTGTAGAAACCATTTTTTAAAAAGCAATACAATCTACGGACACCTAAGTAAGTTTCTCTGCAACTGTTATCCTGGAAACCTGAGTGAAAAACATCACAGAATCACAAAATGTCTTTAATAATAAGATTATTGTGTTAATCAGTCTCTCTGTTGGTGGGAGAGGAATCACTTTGTCTTGTGTTCCTTTACCCTTTGTTTATTTTTCAGCCTTAGTTTTACAACATTTTGGTAGAAACCTGTAAATGTTGCATTCTTACCTTTGCATATTGGAGGTGAATGGCTCCACTGCCTATTAGCTTGGCACTGAGCTTTGGTTGGTCCTTGCATAACATACCCAGTATTACATGAAAATGTCACAACATCATTGAAGTTGAAACCATTTCCACTTGTTCTTCCATAAATAGGACTACCAGGGTGACCACAGCTGACAGCTAGCATAGCACCAGTCAAAAAAAAAAAAAACAAAAACCCCAAGAACAAAGCAAGATGTTATCATTTTTCATTATTTACTATGCAATAGATAATAATTATATAATAGTATTTTCAAGTTTTGATATTATAAGACACTGCATACTTTCCATGATGCATTCATGTTGAAAAACTTCCTTAAGTTTTTTAATAAACTGAATAGAATTTGACATGCAGTAATGAAAGTAAATGAAGCAAACTCTTCTGACGAAGCAGGAGAAAAGCAAGCACTAGATTTTTATTATATATAGTCTGAAACTGAAAGGAAGTATTTCACTACCTTAGTTCCTCAGGTATTATTTCTTACAAATTTGTCTTAGTATAAACTCGATATTTTATCTTTGTGGCCTAAGTACTTAATGAAGGTATAGATTTATGACTATTTTTTGAAAAAAAAAGAAAAAAACAAACAAAAAACCCAGAACTATTGGAACAGTGAAATTTTTCTTATGTTTATACAAAAACTGTCTACAGAAGGCAAAGTTTATTTTCTGTGCTCACAGAAAAATGAATGAAAAAAGTAAGAAAAATTGGACACAAATTAGTATTCTCAAAATGATCCAAAACCCCTTTGTAAAGATTTTCTTGTCTTTTGTAACATACCCTTGGTAAAAGAAAAAGTTTAATCAGTAATTAAAAATAAAAATTTGAACATCACAGAATAAATTAATTAACATTGTGTGCTATGACTTGGCATTAAGAGAATTTCTGCTACAAAATAGAGCTATAGGATATTTGGAGGCTGATTAATACAGTTTAATATATACTAATATTACTGAACCTGAAAAATAGTGGAAATTTATTTTAAAGTGCTTAGGGAAATCTCAAATTTTCCTAAAGTAAATACATCATTCTCTGTTATTACTTAAAAGTCTTCCATGTGATGGCTTGACACACTTATCATGCAAAAGAAACCTTATTAACAAAGCACAATATTCACTCAAAAGTTCCCCAAAACCACAAATCAAAATAACAGCATCTCTATGAAGAAGAGGATGAAGAAAAGAAAATATAGTTTGGTAAATAAAACATTTTAATCTGCAGAGTTGACCATTTGCTTCAACCGTATTTACTTATCTAACTAAAAGTGTAACAGTAAATATATGCTCAATATTTCCAAAAGCCACTAGAGGTCATAAAGCCATTTTCAAATTTGATTAGTGGCACTCAGAAGTCCTACTGCTTTCTGAAGAATTTTCATAACCATAACAACAGGTATTTAGCAGCCAAAAGTTGCAGTGGAAATTTTAGGTGACAACACTTAACTTCTCCTGGCAGATGAATCATAGATTTTATGTGGCCCCATACTTTTGAGGATCATTCAATCCTCACCTTGTTTGACACAGATATTCCTGTAACATAAATTGCCATGCTTACTTACGCACACAGGATGGAAGTTGGCCAGACCAGTTGTGATCCTGCTGACAAATTCTTACAGAGGATCCAATCAACCGAAAACCAGGACTGCACTGGTAAACAACGGTGTCTCTATAGCCATAATTTTCTCCTATTACTTGTCCATTGACTATAAGATCTGGGATACCACAGTGACCAGCTGGATTATTTATAGTAAAGAAAAAGAAAAAAAATAGGGAAAAAAATAAAAGAAAAAATATCAGTAAATATTCCATAGAAATTTTAAATAAAACTCTTTAACTAAAACAAAGAAATACTGACTATATTTCCAGATTTTTTATTGACTTAATTCAAAGCTTTATTTTTATTAACTTGGTAAAAACTGCAGTAATGCATATAGATATAACTATACACATATAAAAATTACAAAAAGATGATGTAGCAAAGAGATTAAATGTCATATATATCATCAAATGTTGTAAAAACATAAATAATTCCTGTTTTTTGTAACATGTAAAAATATGCATTATTTACCTTGTTTTCTTTTGGTTATGATTAAATGAATAAAGTAACATTAAAGCATCATACATTAAACTAAATAAAAAAAAATCCACATAAATAAAAATAATACAAATATTATAGTTATCAATCCACAAGAACATTAAAAATATAGCCTTCATACAATATTCAAAAAGTAACTTGAACAATTTATTGCTGGAATTTGGCTCTCTGTAATGTTTTCCATTCTTTCTCTCCCTCCCAGTTGAATCCCAAAGAGATTAACATCTCTTGGTTGAAGGCAATCAACACAATGGCCGCCAAATCATTCAGCAACCAAATGGCAACCAAAAATCTTTCTTGCCTAGGCCTAATCTTTTACTCTGTATTCTCAAAGTATGAGAAATATTGTATTTTTACTATGAGAGTCATAAAGAAACAGTCTACAGAGAGACTGGGAGAAAAACCAAACTATGTGCTGCTACTATTTTTCATAAAGAATTCTGGAAAATAGACACTGCGATTCAGCAAAAAATGTGCCAACAAGAAGGTAAGAAAGACTCCTAAGAATTGTAGACTTCATGAAGACTTTGAAATATGGTAGAGAATTCACTGCAAAAAGAAGAGCCTGACAAGCAAAATAAAAAAGCAGTGTTTCAGCTTGTACTTTTTTGAAAAAAAGAATAAATAAAAAATTTCCAGCCACACAAACTCACTGCTCTCCTTTTTTCTAATAATTTTCCTCAAATAGCCCCCACAAACCAATCTCCAAAACCTGGGATTACTAATAAGAAAAGATATTTAGAACCAATATTGTTTGGGCTGTTTTTTTCTTTGAAGTTTTAAATGCTTCCAATACCCCAATGCATTTTTCTGCATTTTGCCTTTGGGTCTAGAAATTTCCTAAAAAATATTTTTTAAAAATTATTATCTTACATTTTCTTACAACTTGATTTTTGCATTCTATTTCATTGTACAAATCATAATAAAATAATCAGAATGTAAAGTATTGGCAGCACATGAATCTCCACGCATATTAGACTGATGACTGCAAATTGACTTCTGTGCAGTTAGATTCCAAATCTGGTACTATTCAAGTCTATATTACCACTTGTTTGTTCCCTCCTTGTTTCCCTCAGTCTTATGTAAAAAAACCCAGGCATACATGAGATTTATGTTTTCTAGGATAAGATGATATAACACATAAAAAAAAAAGAAATTCAGAGTATTTAATGATTTTCCAAAAAACTCATAATCCATTCAGCATGTAGTAGACTTTTTTGAACATGCTCCAAAGGAACTAAATTCCTTATCTTATCACATTTCTGGCTATAAAGAGGACTAACCAGATGAAGAATAAAAATTGAGCAGTAAAATATTAGTTTCTATCAAAAGTTCAACCAGTCTGCAGTGATTCAGACCATGCCCAAGGAAATGTTTTTCTACTTCCATTTAATTAAAATATATGGCTTGGATCTTAATTAGGAATTTAGTGTTGCTTTATGGCAGAGTGGAAGCAGAATACTTCACCAGAAAGGTCAATCTGTTTCCTGTGCAGAGAGAATAAAACTGAAGCAATTTAACATGTGAGATAACTAAGATCAGTGCAGTTTCTGCAACTCTGCATGGATTTGCAAAACCCATACAACTTCAACAGGTGAAAATTTATTACAAATCATCTGTATGTCTTGCAGTAATGTCCCAGTCTTGCTCCAGAAAATTTAAAGTCATTTAAAAATCCCATCCTCTTTTCCTACTTCCTTTCAT
>WEIU01016758.1:1196-16681 GCA_013389925.1 Aegithalos caudatus
CCCCTGCTCCCCCCCCCCCAAAATATTTTGGTTTCCAGTACCATAACTTACCTGGAAAATTCCTACCTCTCAGATTAATTTTAAATGAACAGTCACTGCCTACTAAAATGTCATGGTATGTAGGAAGGGTCAAGGCTGATTTTCACAATTTCGAAACTGATGGTAAGACAGAAAAGCAACAGGCTGAGACAACTCTTTGATAAAGTTCCATCAGCTGCACAAGAACTAACATCAAAATTGTGATTCTAAGAATTCCATATAAGTTAGGTTTACTGTGAGCCCATCATAATAAACCCTAAAGAGAGCAGCTCATGAAACCAGTGAACATAACAAAACCACAGTGACAATCGATCCTATTGCTACAGATCACCAGAGGAAGATTACTGTGGCAACTTGGGGTTTTCAAACTAAAATAAAGGAGTTTGGGGGATCAGCACCAAATCTACACCATTTTTCTGCCAAGTAAGCACCTGCCTTCAATGTTAAGTCCAAAACTGATACTCTTATTGAAATGGACAATTTAATTCAAGGCTTTTTTCAAGAACTACCATCCACTTCCCAAACATACTCAATTGGAAAAATCTCTCCACCAGGAATGAAGTAAATGATTGACTAGACAGAAATTAAGAGGGAATGGGACTGCCAGACTAAGGAGCATTCCCCATTTCCTGAAAGGGTTTCTTCATCATGGTTGTCGGGTTTTTTGGTATTTTTTTTTTTTAGACATTGAAACACCCCACCTGTAGTTTCCTATCTACACACATACAATTCCTAATTTATTTGCTGATATAGCACTTCTTGAAAGCTGACTTCTGATTCACAAGAAAATAGTCTGATTTTATCAATTAGTGTCTTTGGCAGCTCACTATGAGATCTACCTTAGCAAGTAAGGCAGAATAAAATCAGTCTGTAAAGCAAAATTGTTGGTGTTGAAGGTATGCTATTCACATTACACATGTTTTGGGAGAAAGGGAGGCTACTTCAGGTTGAAGTCTAGTCTGGTTTCGTAGACACATTAGCAGTGGAAGAGTATTATGTGCACTCCCTCAGCACATTTTTATGCAAAAGGAAATTAGTTTACATATTCAAAACCCACACCACAATGTAAAGCAAACCATAGCAAAAATGCAGAATCATGAGGCTTGCTTCAAAATTATATTCTTGATCCACAGTAAAATGCTAATGTAAATATGCCAGTAGCCACATGGCTTTTGACTTTTGACTTTTTATTTATATTTTTTAACAATGCCTTTACCAATTATGCCACAAGGTCAGTTTAACTTACATGACACTTTTGAAATTTTATACTCACCAAAACTTGGCTCTAAACTTCAGATTTTTATACTTAAGGGCCAATCCGACACTTTCATCTATCATGTAGGGAAGGTGTGAGGGGGACTTAACTCAAAACTTATAGCATTATAAATTCCTGAAAAAGCATTTAACATCAAATCCTAAGATGATACTTCCAGGCTAAAACCTCACTTTGAACAGAACAAATAGTCCACCTTATACAAAAACACTCCTCGTTCTGCTGTTCTCCAACCAAAATTTGCCCAGCAGTGCTGCCTCTCATTGGGAAACCCACTGCTCTGCTGTGACACCAAGGAATATAAAAAAAGGGAACATTTCAAAGGATCATTATGCAGACCAAATCAACACTCTCACATTTCATGTTTTAAAAATTTCACAACTCCTGCAGAACTACTACTACTCTGAAAATGGAAAAACTTGAAGTCAGTAAAATCTACTTCTTCCATCTGTGCCCTTGCTGAAAAGGTAGTTGTCAGCTTTAATTCAGAAAAACACTTAAGCTTAGACTATTGTATTAATTATAGTCACTGCTTATAAAACATTGTATAGCTGCTTTTTTCCACAATGAATCCCAAGTCTCCAAACAAGCCATTTAATTTTCCTCATAACAGTGACAACTCCAATAATAAACCAGCACAAATTATGCAAAAGGATCACAGACCTTCCAAACATATTCTCAAACTTATTGAATGAATAAGTCCAATATGCATACCGAACTGATTTTTGTGCAAAGGCACTGTTATCCCTGTCAATGCATTTTAGTGTTCATTTTTTTCATGTAAATTCTGTTGATTTTTAAATATTTTGCAGCTCTTAATTCTTCAGGCAAGTTCCAGCTAGAAGAGTAGGAAGAAAAGATGATTTGTACAAACAGTCTTACTGAAAAGCTGCAGTGTGTTACCCTCTGGAGAACCCTCTACTAGAATTTATGTGGATGAATTCAAACCAGCTAATTTCTCACAATAAGTTACAAACATGGCCATGCACATGAGGTAATCTACCCACATCATCAACCACTGTGCCTAGAAGGGTGCCATGCCTTGCAATGAAATTTATCAATTAATGTTGATGCTTTTCTGGAGGATGTGAGAGCTGCATTTCTGATCTCAGTGTGTGATGGGACACTTCTTTTCATACTAAGTCCCACAGTCTATAGCTGCATTTCTGAGTGCTTGGGACTTCTGCTCTTTATGTGTCAAACATGTCAGTCTGCTCAAGCAGAAAAGGTCACACAATTCCCAGTAGTGAATTTTCAGCTTTAGATAACTTGTCCAGCATCACTAAGAAATTTCATGGCAAGATTCAACTCTCTAGGGCAACACAGAACTCAACTGAATCGTGAGAACTGACTATTGAAATAGAAATCATAACCACACTTTTTACTATTATATACATGGAAATAATGCCTGTGTCCCATTATCAACTCTCACTTGAAAATAAGCACAGCAGAGTAACCAGTCACTTTGCGGGGGGCAGACATAAACCATAAAATAGGCTTTTTGAGGCACACACTACCAGATGCACCATTTGCCACTGCAAGGCCTTTGGCTTGATTTACCTCACACCCTTGCTGCTTGTCTCGAGAGATGTGGCCAGACCATACCCATCATTCTGCACTTTGTGCAAATTGGACTTTAATTTCCACCCAAGCACAGCAAAGGTCAGAATTAACTGGAAGCAGCAGTGGTTTGTTTAGCTGAGATGTTATCGCCTGCTCACTTACACTCTTCCAGTTTTCAAGACTGTACTCAAATTGTCCAACAATCAAAAAAAGAGAGATTTCTGATATAGGCAGTGGAGGCCTATAATATTATTCAGAAATGTTTTATCCTGTGGCATGGAAAAAAATAGCCAAGTGAGGTTAAAGTGATTAATAGGAAGTGAAACAGCAGGAGGAGAGACAATTTTGTGCAGAATGGGAAGACTAGTTGTAGAAACTGACACAACTTTCACACTTAAGGTAAACGTTAAAATGCATTAATTTCAGTGCAACTACATTTTTAAAAAAATACTAAATGCTTTGCTTCGTTATTCACAGGCAAGTCACCATCTGAAACAGTACCCATTTTACACCTTGTAAGTTCAACACCAGTTGGAAGACCTTACAAGACAAGAATTAGATATACAGGCTTACTATAAAAAAAATTGATAGTGTTATTATAAAATTGACTTTAGTGTTTAAAACTTCTAGGTATACAGTGTTAGACTGGAACTTAAATCTGCATCAAAGTGAAAATGAAAGCAGATCTTGAGAAAATCTAAACAACTATTACTATTCAAGGAAGTTCCAACCTTGAAAGAAAACCAAAGATAGGTGATCACTTTCTTGCTGTGTAATACCCAGGTCTAATATAATGCCCTCCATGCATTTTAAAAACACAGTATCAACACTGTCTGAATACATCACACTAACAGTACTTGTTATCTGGGATGTCTCTATTTCCAAGGAGACAACCAGGCATACAAGCTCCCCTGGCAGTCGATATCGTCAGTTCAATCTGCACACAGCAAGGGCAAGGTGACTTCAAGGAATCACAAGGCAGAGCAGGCAGATGTCAGTAGTCTCTCTGGGCAAAATGAAGAACAGCCCCCCCAGCAAACATTCAGCTCAGCAAACAGTACAGTGCCACTTCTATGGTTAACAGATATCTTTGGACATCTTCCACAAGATTAACAAAATGTATTATGTATTTAATGATTCACATATTGTAGTATTGACCAAAGAGTAAGAATCATTGGAATACAAAAGTGCCTGACTGCATAGCATTTAAAACCCCTGCTTGCTGCTACCAAGTACTCCAGTGACACTTCAGCTCCTGGCACTAACCTCCTATGCACGCAGAAGTCTGAACTCTATTTGCACCGAGATGAACTTTAAGAGGCTGACAGAACCTGATGCCTCCTTTGATGTCAAAACACCACCCCTATCCCACAATGAGACATTTCTCTACTGGTCTCATTTGAAGCACATGCTTCCAGCAGCTGTTTTTGGAGCATACCTATCAGATCCTGCTTCACAATATCAACAATCTCGTTTTTAAAAACTGGGAAGGAGCTATACCTTTTATCAGCAGGGATAAAATTCATGTCTAAATTCAGTGCTCTCCTCCCCAGACATGAAATCATTCTTGGGGAAGAAGATTCTTTCCTCCCTGCTACAGAATTAAATATACTGATGGATTTATTTTCATAAAACAGTTGAACAGGAGTAGTCTATTAAAATCTGATTCTGCAGTCCACTGACCTGAACAGAGTTTGTGCTCCAACTTACCCAAACATCTCTTCCCCACTTTGAATACATCCTCCAATTATTTCACCACGGTATTACAGGATTATATCCACTGTTGCCTCCTTCCTAATGTGTGACATGCTTTCAGAGAAAAGTGTAACCTCTGGTTTTGCAGGATAATTTTCAGGCAAGAAGAGTGCTTTCCTTACTATCTTCAGAAGACTTGGCACTAGCAGTCATAAAAGGAGAATAACTTCCTGCAACACAGCGTAAAACATCCAAATCCAACAGAGCAGGATTTTAGATGCTTCATTCTTCCCCCTTCTCATGGTATTCTCACTGCCAAACTCAGCTTGATTCCTCCTTAACACATTTACACTGACAATTATACTTTTTGTATACAATTTCTCCCTCTGCCCTATATACACAGTCCCACTACCGTGCTCAGGACAAGTACACCATCATTGAAAGTCCTGTGTGCACCTGCTGAATAGCCCAGGGGCTAAACTCCAGTATAATGTTGTGACAGCACACAGTAAAACATCCCATTTTCAGAAAGAGGAAAATAGGCATTATGTGACTATAGGAAGATCCCACTCCTATTCAGCAAATGAATCAATACAAAAAAACAAAAGTTCCTTTCCACTTCTCAGCTTTATAAGACACACTACAAATAACAGATGGCTTCTGGCCAAACTCCAGTGTGGACAATTACAGGCTTCTCTTTCTCTACTTCTGTTCACCAATCCAATGAAATACAGTATTGAAATACTGTCCTGAACAGTACACGAGTGTACTAATTAAGCACTTATTTAAAAGCACAGAGCATTCAACCAGGCTATGATGGACTTTGGAGATGGTTGGATTTCATATTTAGTAAGTTCATTGAATTTAAAAAAGTTGAGCGAATTGTGACTCCTGTAACATTAATTATTTACTGTAGCATTGTTTGGATTTATTTTATAAGTGTTATGATAGCATTTATTGTAAGCTGTAATATTAGCTTAGCTGGTTAGATATGTTTATAAGCTGGGCCCCCTGTCCTTATCAGAAGTTGATAAGGGTTTCCAAGACAACCCAGGCTTTCGCCCAGATTGGTCCATCCCCCCGCCCTGAGATCATCCCCTTCCCATCCTTTGTAATGTATCTTTTCCCCTGTATCCATCAATCATCCCCAAGGTCTATCGCCTAGGCCAGTGGTTGGTAGACCCCCAAAACACTCCACCCCAATTTAGCTTGATTTGTTCTTGTTTAAGTAATGTTATCGGTATGTACTACCTGGCTTGGTTTTATTGGTTTTCAATTTGTACCCACCCCCTGGAAATTGTGCGGATAAAAGCCCCCCAGGACTCAGGTTCGAGGTCTTTCTCGCTCTCTTGGGAAGCTCCGAACCTGGGTCCAGGGAATGCCCCTGTGTACCCCAAATAAAGACCTGCTCCCAATCCCTCGAGAGTGAAAGGCTCCTCCTTCTGACCATGGCCGTAACAGTGGAGACGATCAGTGCTGCAGAAGACCCACAAAGGTACTGTTGGAGCGCAGCCAAGGCTGCTGGGTGTACGGCCAGGCTGGGCTGACCCCAGAGACAGAGCTGTGAGCTGCAACAATTTACTCCTCAGATATAATGGATGAGACTGATGAGTAAACTCCCACTGGCTCCCAGGATTTTACCTCATATGCTTTCATGAAAATCCATGCTGAGACAGTTGGTTCTGCAACACCTCAAGCCCCTCTGGGGTGCATACCAGAGAGGACATTTGTGCCCATACCACCTTTTCAGTCTTGCTGTTTTCCCAAAGCAGATCCCTCTGTACTTTGAAGGGAGTGGATCTGATACAAGGTCCAGAGTGCCATTCAGAAAGTTCAGAAAGACAAAGGGACTTTCCAGGATGTTGTAACAACAGCCCACACAAGCAGTGGTGGCAGTGGGAGAGTGTTTGGGCTTCTGGGGTAAGATCCTGGCAAAGAATGATGAGAAGGGGAACATTTTCTTACATTACAAAAAGAATTTTTAACAGATACAGGAAGGAAAGACAACGACTTTAATTTCCTAACCTTCACAAACATTTCACTCCTAAAATTGTGGCTTCTGATTTCATGAACTGCATTTTACTATTTCTAGTGTTAATATTTTATTTTTACCTGATGAAGGCAGCTCACTTTTGCTGCTTATTTTAGGACATTCTATAACTTTACATCCACCACTGGCTTCTCTTTTTAACAAAATATTTTTAAGACCTACCTGTATATATTTTATAAATAGATAAATCTACACTTGGAGAAAACAAGGTAAAATAAACAAAAAGAAAGATAAAAACCACAAAGGCAATGAAAATTGCATTATATTATCAGTCAGGTAAGGAATTTTTATGTAACCTGGATGAAGTTCCTTTTCACATTTTATTCTGTAATATGTCATTGTGTTGCATATGGCAGAAAAATAAGACCTAAAATCAAAGTTCTGTGGACTGAATAGCTACAATAAGCTTACTTAAATCAGGAACTGACAAACACCTGTGTCTTGGAATAAAACTAGAAGGTGATAAACAAAGAAATAGAGAACACTATCAGAATATTGATGCTTCTTCCACAGGTATAAAATAATTACCTAATGTTGAAAATTTTGAGAGCTGTTCATCATTCATATATTCTTTAAACAAGTTTGAAAAAGCCATTTCCAAGTAAATGGTGTGATAGCATTACTGGGATCACTGTAGTCTGGCAGAACAGGACACCATATCCAGCAAAGATCAGCTCACAAAAAAGTAGGTCATGTCTCTAAGTAGACTACTTACTCAAGCAGACCCTCCAAATCATTATGACAAACTGTTCCCATGAGATAGCTGTCACACCAATAAAGTTTGGTAGGTTTAGTCACTACACAAAGTCCATGATAACCGCTTTTATTGTAAGTCACTTGTGCTTGTTTATAGTCCCTTGTTCAGACATGCTGCATGTGATGTACAATTAAAGAGAACTGTTACTTTCTTCCTTTTCTCACAATACAGCAAAGGCTGTGAACAAACACAACCTCTGGGACCATTAAGAGAGGCTCTTGTTTGCAGACTGTCTTTCTGACCAACTACTTCAATTTCAATGTTAAAACTGTCAAGCTTAATTAAGAGTTATGGGGCATAACCATTTCAAAACAATAAATCCATACAGTAGAAAAGCATAATGACTGCCTTAGTGAACATCTCTTTTTAAATAAGCAGTATCTCTTACCAAGACCTAATTTAAGTTCTTTATACACAACATTGTATTGTAAATAACTTTATTACTTCTCCTGAAGTGAATATAAAGACCATCATAAAGGAATTTCATCCTGAAGTCTTTTGGTTTATTTGACTATTTAAAGTGGACCTCAAAGCTTATTCTAGTGCTTACACTGCTACTCTGTCCAAATCCACCATAGCTCTTAGTGATCCCCAAAAGGTTTGCAGAGAACTTTCTCTCCAGCTTCTTTTAATATCTTTTTTCTAAAGTCTCTTTGACTTTTGAGTGTGCACACCTGTTCACATGTCCTCACAGCTTTAAGCAGAATGATAGGGAAAGAGTTATCAAGAGTTCAGCATTTAAGCGCTTCCATTTAAAAACATCCTTGGCATTCAGCACACTCAGACTAAGATACCAGTTACACAGTCCAAAAAATCCACCAAAACAGCACTGCAGGGCAAGCTTAGATTTAAACCTTAAAGCCACATTATCCATTCCAGAAAAACCATTCCAGAAAAATGTTTATTTCCATTCTAACAGTGCTTAGGTCTACTACCATAATCTCTGCAAAATCAGTGCTCTAGGGAGCACCCAACTCAGAAAACTAGTGCAACCAGAGTCATATGGGTACTTTCAGCCAGAAATCAAAATTTAACAAACAACTGATTACCGTTCTTCAAAGGTTTTACCCTCACAGTACTGGACAGACTTTAAAACCAATTGAACATTGCCATTTTCAGTGTGAAGAAAGTCCCTTATACAGTTTTACCATTAGCTTTTGTATACTGAAGGTGATTTTCTGGATTTTGCAGCAAAGGAGTTACCCTTAAAAAACTAAATTGTAAAGGCTTAAAGCTTTAAGGGTGATTGAAACACTACCATGTTTATTACTATTTCTTAATCTAATGACTGCTGTAATACAATTACATGAGGAAATCTTTGGCTTTCTCCACCTGCTTCATGGACTAACAGATTAATTCAATTTATAGAACTGATTGTCATATAGTAGTCAGTCTAGAGGTACCCCCTTAAAATAAAAATTTATAAGGAAACTTAAATGGTTTATATCCTGATGAGCACTTTTTAAATGTGTTAAGCGTTTAGGTCAAGATATAGAGGAAATAATGGCTGAATAGCTAAAAGCCTAATTTATGCAAACTAAACATAACTGTAAAGGACTCTTATCAGCTGTTTATCAGATCCACAGAGGCACAGAAAATACACCCTGGTCAGCATGTTAGTGCATTTGGGGAGAAGATACTTAGAGAAGGACTACATTTCTCTCTTCTTCATTACCCTATCTGGAAAATGTGGTTAATAATAATAATAATAATAACAATGCTTTGAACTTAAATTTCCATTTGTAGATTTGAAATCATTTTATAAAGGTGCATAAGCATTATCATTCTCATTTCACAGTTGGCCTCACTAAGTACAGAGATTTGTAGCAATTTGTATGAGAAGCAGCATCCTCTAGTGAATAAGTTAAGACTCTGAAATTATGTCCCCAGGGTTTTCTTCCCAGCTAAACTGTAAACTTCAGACTATACCAATATCCACTGTGGCAAAACCAGACACATTCCATCTGAAATTGGAGGCTTTCTGCATGGGAATATGAACACAAGCCAGAAATACATAACATAGATATAAAGAATTTCTGCCTGACATTGATCTAGTCACTTAAAATTAACTTTCTGGAACCCTGGGGAGGTGGTCATCACAGACATCATTAGAGTGTTCAAACACACACACACAAAAAAAAAGCAAAGAAGTGAAATGGCAACTACAATTTCCAACAACAATGGAAATAAAAAAGGAAATAAAAAGATACATAGCAGTGGACAGCCTGGAGTTTGATCAGGAGAACTTAACCACCAGCATCACAATCTTCTCCTCTCTTGCTGATAAAAGATCTTTCATCCCTATTTCCTGTAATAACAATTCTCTTATTCAACATAATTCCTCCTCCGGACAACAGGTCCTGCACATTGCAACAACCTTACTTGCGAGTTTTAAATTTTGTCATGAAAAGCACTTCTCTTTCTTACTGAGAATATTGAGTACATCTTCTCTGTTAACAGAAATAATTTTAGTATATCCTATTCTCAAATATCAGTTGGTCTCTTAGGTTAAACTTTAACCAACATTTCCCATTTCACACTAGACTAAAGGCTAAAAATGAGGAAGCATTATGATATTTTTCCCTTTTAGAATTATGGGAATGATAAAAATCAGGCTAAAGGGCTAACAGGTAGAAAGAAGTATTTTCAAGGTTGCAAGCTTAAAACTATTACCTATTCTTCAAAAAGCTGCTTAATTTCAGAGCCAGGCTAATAAAGTCAAAAGAAAATCTCATCAGCTTCAAAATATTCCAATTTTTTTCCCCAAATATCAGTTGGCCAAGAAAGGTTACCAACACAGTTAGGAGATTAAGCCAAAAACATGTTTAGAGGCTTTTAACTTTAAATAAACACAGGCCTTAAGTATTTGCAAAACTGGTACTTAAAGAAAAATTACAAGAGTTGCCACTGAAATCAATCTGCAATAGCTTGTACGGACAATCAATTTTGGACACATGGGAGGAAAACATAAACAAAACTGAGCTCTCAAACAAAAATGTTAAATGTTTTTAATGCAATAATAGTTTACTAAATTTTATACAGAGCATGAGTATAATATAGTTAGATCAAGTTACTTCTCCAAGCATATGTTGGACAAAAAAGCAGAAGATGCCAAACTGGGGTCATAGTAAATCACGATTTTGCTACAGATGTTGACACCCCTGCAAAATTTTGTAATTCATAATTCATAAATAAGTGGTCAAAGCTGCTATTAAATACTTTGAATTTATTAACAAAATAACTTTTTTTCCATTCTTCTACACTTCTCATAATCACAGAGAAGCCTGTTCAAATTAGTCAGAAAAAACCCAGCTGCATCAATTCTCTCTTCTGTTCCAGTTTTGTGTCAAGGCATAAATCCATGATGGATTCATGTTAATTTATTCCCAGGGCAATGCCTGATATGCTGTGTTTTTGGAGACTTTAACAGCGTTTGTTTACACATTTCCCTCTCTAACACTCCTTTACTACAACCACAGTTGGTCAAACAATAACACATGAATGTGCATTGATGATGGTGGCAGGCAGAGCAAAACCTTTGGGTGATATGCAGAACACCAAAGACCAGTATCAAGATCTCATGATCAGTTCTTTAACACAGCACGGTGACTCCTCAAAGGAGGGGATCTCAGTGACAGCCCTTTTCCTTGCCCAGACAGGGCATTTCAGGGGCCCCCACCTGGGAATGTCTCCTCTACACAGGACTCATGATGTCAGGTAAGATGGTGCAGGGGAGCCTTGCACTCTGCAGGAAAAAATCACCAGAGAAGAGAAGCAGCAGAAATCGTGATCTGCTGTTTTAGTGTAATTCTGTGTTAAGAACTTTTAACTCCATTGTAACTGTACTACAACGAAGTCAAGGTTTCCTGTCAGCATGATATACTGGGAATACACATTCCCTCCAGCTGAACAGCTCTCAGGCTTCTTTTGTCACCTCCCACTGCCTCCCTAAAGCCACAACAAAGATCGCTATTGACTAAAATGACAATACCTAACAAGGGTACAGCTGATAAACTGTAAGTTTGATCCTGTCTGCAATGCTTATATGCCTTCAGCAGATGCTTCATCTCTCTGATTTTGAAACAGAAGGTAGCATTACAACTAAACGCAGATGAACTGAGAAAAATGCATCAAATGTAAGTTTTTATTTTAGAAAGCATATTCAAAGAGCACCTCTAAATATGGACAGAATGAAAGAAAAGAAGCATGAACATTGGTCCCTTCAGGACTGGGTTGATTTTCTAGTTTTTCATGTGAATATAAATAAATCTTTAATCAACATTTGTAATTTTTGCACCAGGACAAAGTTAGAGGAAGCAGGTGGTTAAGGAGGAAAATAAAGAAAGCTGAAAGCATAAAAATATTCATGCACGTACACATATGTGCACACTCCCACACATCCAGCAAGGCCTACTTTGCCATATGGGATTATTGCTCTGTATTTAGCTAATGGATTAAGCACCAATAATTTTTTTTTAAAAAAGAGATGAATATTACTTTTCCAATAAAAATAAGTCAAGGATTTAAAACAGAAAAGCCTTTTTAATGAAAAACAAATGGCATTTAAAACTTAATAGCCTTTAGGTCTGATAAAAAAGTCAAAACCTTTATTCAAAGAAAATAAATTTTCTTTAATAATCACAGGCACTGCAATTCACAAAAGGCACCACTTGCAGTGCAGTGAGTCCTACTTATGGCGGTCTGGTCATGACAAATGATAGGATACTAAGAGAAGAAAAAACATATGCTTAGAAGCAAGATGAAAAACGGCCTAAATTAGATGAGGGGCCATTAACTTCTAAGAACACTTTAAAAAAAAATTAGCAAGTGTAAACACTCTTAACTCTAGTGATGACAAGTCAAATCAAACAGATCTTCAGGGACCCCTCACTAAAGAAAGGGGGTTACAAAGTTTAGGGCAGCTTTCCAAGATTAAGCACACACTGAGCTGGCACACGGCATTTGCTGGTACTGATACTGACACTGCTGTCTAGGGCACCACCAGTGTGATTTGTGGGGACACAGGAGGCACTGAGACATACCCAAGCTGGCAGTCACAACTGGTGAAAGAGTCTCATAACCAAACAAATATGTCACTGGCACAATCAGGTATTGTCAAACCTGAATTTAATGGACACAATCCTCATCTCAGGGATTGCCACCATGTTCAAATGACTTGCTAAATTTGAGCCCTTTGGAGAGCTCCTAAACCCACAGCTGGAGGTTCTCTGTTGATTTTCTAAAGGGCCACCATTTCATCCCACGTACCAAGTAAGAACGTCTGTGCCACTAACTTTACTTCATCTTCATGCCATTTTCCTGACCCACAGTAAAAGAACTAGATGTTTTGACTGTTAGGAGAAAAACTAGTGAAAGAAATTCTAGATATGAAGTGTGCCCAAAAGTGTTTCACTTTTAAAGAGGCAAAAATAAGTAAATGCTTCAGCAAAGCAGATGTTATGTTGCAGTCCCTCTTCCAGCTTTTCTTCATCCCTGGTATGCTGACTTTTAGGTTTATCCTATCCCAATATTCCCGCCTGCATGCAGTCTGACTACCTTAAGCTTATTGAAATATTCAGTACCAACAAGACCATTCATGCAGGACACTTACTTTCAATAGCTGTATTTGAAGGGCTTAAGAACCATCCAAAGCCAGATAATACACAGGTCTTTTTTTCAGTCTCCCTTAATATTATTGTTTTAAAAAATATATTAAATTCCTATGTCTTATATATTGTAAGAGAATTACCTTCCCTTACTTCCTTTTTGGCTATAATGACCATCAGATAAAACTGGTGAGCAACACTACATTTTTTTTTTTTTCATTTTCCAGAGAGAAGATAATGGTTTAGGTGGAAGTACCCTATCAGCTGCAGTATGAAATTTAATGAGGAAAGTTTCACACCTGTAGTTTTAAAATCAATAAGTTTCAATGGTGAAAAAACCACTGCACAGTATAGTGCAGATGAAGGTTTACTTCTAACTCCCAATTCCTTAGAAAGCTAAAATCACCACCATATACAACACAATAAAACTACATATGGTGCTTGCCCTGCAAAAATTTTTGCTGAGTCTTTTTGATTTTGGCTTGTTTTGGGCTTGTGGTGTTTTTTTTTTTTTTTTTTTTTTTTTTTTTTTTTTTTTTTTTTTTTTTTTTTTTTTTTTTTTTTTTTTTTTTTTTTTTTTTTTTTTTTTTTTTTTTGTTTTTGTTTTTTTTTTTTTTTTTTTGTTTTTGTTTTTGTTTTGTTTTGTTTTGTTTTGTTTTCTTTTTAATAAATGTAAACCTGTATTTCTCAAAGCATTTTGAAATTCAAATGACAATTCAACGGACTGCTAAGTATACCTCTATAGATACAAAAATGAATATTTTCTTTTAATTACCTTATTTCTCTGATGTGGAATGTGGAAAAAAAAATCTCATAACTTCAGCATTAAAATAAGAGATTAAAATGCCTCATTTGGCACCAAATGCTATCATCATAAAAGAAATGAGGGATCTTGAAATGTGTTTCTACTTTTTGAATATCCAGTTCAAATCTCAAACCCATGAGTTTTAAGATAATTTGGATCTGAACTGAGTAACCATCCAAACATTCTTGAGTGACAACACAAAAATTGCTTAAAATGTTCTTACCTCCAAAAATTGTGAAACACTAGCATTCTAATGAAAACTTGATGCTAGGCAGCCACCTAGAAGAGGGAATGTTTGCAAGGTCACCTGTGAGCCAAGCAGCCAGCCTGCTGCCATGCTTGCACAATGAATTAGGCTGGATCAGTTAAATAAACGGGATAAAAGGTGCTGACTTTCCAGACAAGTAGGGCTAGGGTATTTCTTGGGAATGACATCGTATCACTTCATCTGCTCTACATCTTCAAATCAAACCCCACCAAACAAAACCAAAATCATGCACTAAATTAAGTAAAAGAACAATGGCACTGACATCACCTGGCTGAGATGGCTGTTTCCACACAAGCAACAGTTTTTTGCCTGAGTTGGATACCTGCACCTGGCTTTCAGGTACCTTTTCTAAGTCGCAGCTGAATGACAGCCCAGCTTCACAATCTGACATCTTGGGTTCATAGCAGCATCCCCACGATGCCAGCTCAGACCCACAAATTACCCAGTTACACTCAGGCGTGCATTCTGCTCTCCAGCCCCACCATCCCTGGTGACCAAGGAAAGGGACAGAAGTAAAACCGCCTCTCAGCCAATACATCCCCTGAACACATGAAAATGGCACTTCAGCAACATTTATTCTACATGGTTCATGTTTTCTCCTTCCAACTGCCACAGGCCACTGCCTTCACTTCCACATCTAGGCCTAGCCATTCTGCAGTACTTCCTCCAGGCCTCCGCACACTGGAAGAGTCTACGCGGCAGTAACAAGAAATTCTGCTAATTAGAGCTTACCAACAGTAAGATTCTTTAGAGCTGTGGCTAGCATGGTGATGGATTTGGCAAGTTGCTGTCCTGAAAGGCTGTTGAATCTACAGGACATTTTCTTAAATGTTGTTTTCTGATGTTCCCTATGCAAAGATGTGTTCATATTTCTGTCAAGCTCACAGTAGTTTAGTGTGCTCACCATACCAAAATTTTCCTTTTATTAAGCAGATTTCAAGAAGAGAAAATATCTTTGTTTGAGAGAAGAAGTGCAAAACCAACCCCACAACCCACCTCCTATCTCTTCCTAAAACACCTTCCAAGTATGTACACTTCCAAATCTGTGGAGTTTGGTTTAGAGAATACAGCAATTCTTGGTGAGGGTTCTGGGCAAAAATTAGCTTTTCAGGTCACCCAATTCACTGCCTGGGCCAAATGCAATCTCCAGCTATGCAAAGAAACAAGAGACAGCTGTCAAACCAACAAAATTAACACCAGCCACCCACCCCTGTCACTCCACTGCCCCCCCAAACCTTAGGAAATCTTAGTTGCAATTCCCTGTTTTTTTGTTTTTTTTTTTATATTAGAGGCTTTCGTATCCTATCAAAATATTATGGACATACTGTATTCATAAAAACAGCCCAGATGGAGAGACAATAAACCAGCACATGCATATTAGCCTCTGGTTTTGCATGCATAAAGCACAAAGATAGAAAAAAAAAAAAAA
>WEIU01016758.1:16701-54107 GCA_013389925.1 Aegithalos caudatus
AAAAAAAAAAGATAAAATAAAGATATTGACACATCTTAAATAATGTTCTTACAAACCAATAGAAGTACTGTGGGCTTATACAGAGCCAGATGTGACAGAGAGAGATAACTGTGAGTTGTTGAGCTTTTCAGTGAGTGCAGAAGCAGCATTCTTTTTTAACCTGAACTCTCCATCACACATGCGTTTAATGTCTGATATTTCAGTAGAAATGTGATTTGATGTCTTGTGAAAAAAACACTTCAGTATGACTTTAAATTATTCCCCATGGGGCACAATTTTAATGCAACGTGCTTTGTTTACTAGCTCTGCTGCTTCCAGCAAGCTGCTTGATAGATGCCAAAGATGAAGATGAGCTCTGTAATGCACATATTTGGATGACTGAAGACAAAATTCTCTGCTTCTTGGCATAGTTTTCCAAATGATCATGATTCTTAAAGCATTCATTACTGTGTAGTAAGGCAATCTATATTTCTGTCAAATCCTGTTATTTACAATTTATGGAGAATAAAGATTAGAAAGAAGAGATACTTCAGTGAGCAAAACAACTCACACAAGGAACACTTTCTGTTCTAATTTTTATTCTCCCCAGTGACCTTGTTATCCCTGTCCTTAAGTGACAGAGGAATCATTACCAAGTCACACACTTGCAAACAAGAATGGTGATTGTACAATAAAGTGTTTGGATATAAAAAAATAAAAGCATTCCAATATCATAGGAAAGGAACAGCCTTTTGGCACAAAGATAAACAGTTAGTATATTTTTATTCTTTCTTTGCGCATTCATTTTGTATTATTACTGGTTTTAAAGTAACAGCTATAAGCTCCAGTGAAGATCAGTTTTACTGTAATGGTACTGCCCAAGAACATAAGAACAGGTACTCTGGATTTGAAGAGCTGATCACTAATTAGATCCAATTGCCAAAAGGAGAGAGGAGAAAGGCTAAAGTCACTGAAACAAAGTGCCACTTGCCATATACTTTGAATCATGATAGCTACTTAGACAGGCATGAAACAAAAAGTAATTATCTGATCATTAAAAAAACTCTGAGAGACCTTATCAAGACAAGCTCATGTCATACTTCTCAAGCAGCTGGTCAGGCACATTGAAAAGACACACAAGAAAAAAAGTCATAGTAATAATTTGAACAGTGCACGTTAATCCCACTGTTTCTGACCAAATGCCTCTAACATCTAAACATCATGACTCAGCTATATCCATAACTACTGTCAACGGTGACCATTCTCAGACTGGACTCTTCTTTTTGACACAGAACCTTTTGTTTGTGCTTTTTATTATCTCAGCAAGAGAATACTAAGCTTTGTGATGGAACCAAAATTCCATTTTCCAGAATAAACCATTTTGTAAAATTATATGATGATGACAAATCTAGTCAATATAATTTTACAAAAAGGAAATTTTTTCCCGCCATTTGGTTCTCCACTTAGGGTTCTAACTAAAACCAGTTAGCTTTCACAATTTTTCTTATTTTCTTGTTGTTTTAAGATGTTCTTGTTTTAAGTTGTATTAGAAGTCATGACTATCCTGGCTTGATTCAGGCATGCCGGTTGCACCAGATAAACTTCAGATAGCCAGATCTAGCTTCTATCAGAGTGTACAATTATTTTCCATTTCAGTTATGTGACACTTGGCAAATGTGTAACATGTCAATGACAAAGGCATGGACCACAAGGTTACTTTGCAAAGTGCTGCTAAGAAGCATTACCTTATTTGCCTGATGTACTCCTGTGGCAAACACACAAATACTGGCAGAAGCTTTACACAGCACCTCCCAAGTCTTTTTGAGGGAAAATTGGGTGGGGGAATCCAACCTACTTCTAACCAAGCTGTACAGTAATAATCTCAAACTAGTTTCATAACAATCAGAATCAAAAGAAAAACATTTGTTATCTAGTTATCCCTGGGATCACTTCCATTTCCATTCAGGATTATAAGATGACTGCAGCAAGACTACATTGTCTCACAATACAGGTCAATGCAGCTACACAAACATACGGATTTTGGCACATTATCAATCTACTGAACTGGCACCTGAAGTCCTGGTAACAAACTGATTTATTTTTGTCTATAATACATGTACTGTACACTTGTGTACTACATTCCTAACCAATGCAAGGCTTTCAAGCTCGATTTTCAAAACAAAACAGTGACTTCACTTTGCTTTCAGTCCATTCCTTACTTACTCATGAACCTTCTGTCTTTATAAGCAAAGGTTGAGTCCACTAACCCTTCCTCATCACACATATCTTAAAAATAGAATTGCTATGACAGTGATAATTTGATCTCACACCCCACTTCAGCCAATTCTGTCATCTCCAATTCCCAGTCCACTATGGTCACATTCCCTACAGTCCCCAAGCATCTCTCTTCTATAAAGCCTGAGAAGTATTACACACCTGCCATCAACCTGATCTGTGTTCAGCAACAGGCTCTTTTGAGAATCAAGGGTGACTTGAAACCTTTCTCAGTCATTTTCACTTACATAAAAATGGTGGTAAAATGAGACGCTGTTACTTTGAAGTAATGCTCGCAATCAAGATTTTCTCAAATTCTGCACCTATGAATGATTTGAAAAAAAATAGTATTTTCTTACTTAATGCTACTCATAACTCATCATTAAAAGAATATGTAAACTTTTTCTACAATTATTTTCCGTATGTTTTTATTTAAAATTAGAACTCATGCATTATTAACTGATTAATAAATCTGAATCATCTGCCTATTTTCAAGAGAAAGGTTTCTCCTGTGTTTCCATTGATTATATCCCCCTTCCTCAGATTCTTCACTTTGCAGAACTATAGCACAGTAGAACTGGCACAAAAATACTTCATGTCTCCAAAAATATGCCATATAAACCTACTGGAACACATGACCCAAGCAAATTTCTCTTGCTTGTTTTGAAAACAAGCAAGAGAAAATGACTATCGCTGTTGGAGAAAAAAACCCCAAACCACAAACAAATGAAAGCAAAACTCTCAGGCTCCCTCCAAAACAACCCACCACCAAAACAAAACCAAAACCAAAACCAATGGTGAGTAATGAAGAAATGTTTGGAACCAAACTGCTGAAGCTCATTTGCAAGATTTGGTCAACTCAATCAGCAGCCTTTGAGAACTCTAGGATATTTGAAATCTGGTGTTCGTCTTTTTTATCCTGTAAAACACAGTCCCTATAGATTTCTAGCAAAGCCAAGATACTGAAGTGCTTTCATAATTCTCACATTATGCACAAATGTGGGCAACAAGTAAGGATAAACTTTACTTAATGCCACCACCTGCATTAAGCTCCTGGACTGTGTGATGCCTCCCAGCATCTCCAGCAGGGTACACAAGGAACACCTTTGCTAACCTAAAAGCTATGCACCACACGTATCTTGGAAAATATAAAAATGCAATAGGATACAGAGTGAACAAAAAAAAAATCAATATTTAGTGCAACATTAACCAGTAGTAACAAATGGGTCTAAATCAGTGTAACCATAGTAAAGTAAGCTCAAGTGGACAGATTAGTGTTTTCTCCTAAAAAAGTTTAATTACTTTATTCCACATTTCTTTACAGTTGATAATGTGGTGGGTCCCCAAGCAACAATCTGCACTCGAAAGGAGAAAACAGAGGCAAAGAGGTAGCCTAGGCAAGGAAGGATACTCCAAGCATGAAAAAGGATTAGACAGATGTAAAAATGTTCAGTGATGTGGGTGAGTCCCCAGGAAGCCAATGGAATGTGAGTTGAATCAGAAAAGGTCACAAAGACACTGACAAGAAAGTTGAGTTTGATGGAAGGTGAAGGTACTTAGAAGTTTCAGGATGGAATATGGCACCAGCTGGGAGGGAGGGAACTCTTTTAACACCCACACACTGCCCTTCACACAGACATTCTATCTTGGTATCCTTTTGTTAGACAGAAAACACTCCCTATGAGCAAAGCTCTCCTACAAACTTCTCTCACAAAGATAAACCAATACAGTGCTGAGTCTTCCTACATCTTGGAGAATGCCTCATTTCTCACTGTTATTGTCAATTAGTGTACACCAGAACTGGACATGGCATTTAGTACTGGAAGGTAAAAGCAGAGGCAGCAGAAGATTCCCTTGCACAGAAATAGGCTCAGCCACTGAAATTTGTGAATTCATATTCACTAGAACCATTGTTTCCTGCTGCAAAGTCTTCCCTATCTGAATTAATTTTGTTAATAACATTTATACTGGATTGTATTTTAATCACTTAACCCTACCTGTCTATGTGCAGTTCACCCAGAGATCCAGATGCCATTGTACACCATACTCTTCCTCTTCATTGCTATTTCCCACAGCATCAATCTTTGATTGTGTGTCCACAATCACTCCTAGAGATGATTTTGCATTTTCTTTCATTGCAGACAAAATATGATGAGGCATAAAACATTACATTTCTCAGGGAGCACTCATGTATGGGTATATCTGAGATCTGTCACACAGTCACTCTATAACCTACACAGATACATAATGCTTATTTTATGACATACCAGTTTCTAAATCAAAAGTGCCTTGACAGGTGTCTTACCAAACCCTATGAGCATTACATGGCTTCTGTAAGTGTTCTAGTTCTAGTTCACTTGACAGTACCTTTGTCGAGAACGCCTAATGAAGTTTCTCAAAAGTATGGTTTAATTGTAGATTTAAGGCTATAACTATTTTCAAGGTATGTTTTGTTTTTTATCTATATACAACCTTACTCTGTTTCTGTTTGCCTCAGACAAGCAAATATATCTATTTAAATATATACTTTCAGAACTGAGTTAGTTTTACTACGACTGTAAAAATGCCCCAAAAGTATGTCCAAAGATGTATAAGTTGGACTACTAATGACAATAATATATCTGAAATAGCTAGTTCAACAGAATTCTTATTCTGCTTTCTCTACTGAAAAATAGATCTTTAATTCATAGAGGTAAGAAGTTGAA
The DNA here is from genome assembly GCA_013389925.1 of Aegithalos caudatus. NCBI lineage: Eukaryota > Metazoa > Chordata > Aves > Passeriformes > Aegithalidae > Aegithalos > Aegithalos caudatus. The sequence goes on from WEIU01016758.1 coordinate 21,660, forward strand.
AGCAGGGAATTACAAAAAGGACATGAAGGCTCCTTTTAGATTTTGGCTGCAAAAATTATTTCACCTGAAAGAGTTTTTTTAGGTTGAACAACCAAAAAACTTCACTGTGATCAGCATTACCAAGGATCCACAAGCTTTCTACAGAAGCAATTGTCCTTTTTTCAGAGGAATAATAACCCAGGTTTGCTATTTTCAAATTCTGTTTGTAAACAATATTTGCCAGATCTATATACAGAATCTTCTGTGTGCCTAATTCAGGACCAAAGGCAATTGGTACACAGTTGAAACACAGGACATTCCCTCTGAATATCAGGACATACCTTTCCACTGTGAGGGAACTGAGCACTGGCACAGGTTGTCCAGGGAGGTGGCAGAGTAGTCCTCCTTGGATATACACTAAAAATGTCTGGAGACAGTCCTGGGCCACTGCCTGCAGGTGGCAATGCCCTCCAGCTGCAGGGCTGGACCACAGGACCTCCAGTGATGCCTTTTAGGCTAAACCCTTCTGTGATTGTGATGCAAATGTCTTATCTACATTGAAAAAGCACACACTATCAAAACTTCAAATGCAAAGAGTAATTTCTCTTCTAGATAGAAATGTTGGATTTGCAACAACAGCTGATGGGGTTTTATAAGAGATTGACAGTGTAAATTGGAGTATAGGATCAAAAACTGGTGTTGTTGCACTGCTTTATTCTGGTTGAACATCTGCTCTGTAGTTGGTTTGTCTATTTTGTTTGATTTCCAAACAGAATGTAGAATGAACAGTGTTTAAAAGATTGTTCAGAAGAACAGTATGAACAGAGCCATGATCAGTGCATGAGGAAATATTACAATCACAGAATAACAGTAATCCCATGGGTTGCCAGCAAAGTGTAATTTGGATCTCAGGATTTCACAGTAATGTCCAACTGTAGCAAAGAATCCCTTATCTTTGTGTTATATGCCATCAGTCTGACAATATTTTGAAATCAGTCTCTAAAGAATGTAAGTTTATTGACTCTGCACTGTTAAGCAGAGAATGCCATACATCTCTTCTAAAGAGGCAATGAGTCCAGAGCTATATAAATTCAAAAATGAATACAAGAATATCATAAAGGAAGCTCATGGGGATTATTTTAGTTTATTTTAAAAGGTTGGCAAAAATTTCTTTAGTTTTTAGTTTTAACAGGCTGAACAGGTCAAAGAAGGTTGAATGGAGTAATTGAGTAGTTTAAGAACATGAGCACTTTGTTCTTGCTGATAAATTAGACAGCTGCTCTGAATTACATTTCATGCTGTTTTCACACAACATCTAATTTCCTCCTGCTAGCTCTAAAGCTACTTGGAACTGTACGCAATTAACTCCACCACCTTTCCTTTATCCTTCAAAAAGCATAAATTTTGTTTGCTTACAGTTCTCTACATATTTTACTTTCTCCTATAATATCATCAAAAAAATACACATTTCTAATAGAAGAAATGTATCAATACTATAATGCAAGTTCTAAAATGAATAAGATATATGATCAATTAATTGTAAAAGAGTGCATATTCTTCTATTACAGAATGCTCATGTAACTGCAAGCTCCAACAAACTGGAGCTTTTTTCCTGTTTTCAATATATTTTGACCAACTCAAAGTATTTTTCCCCTGTATTTGGAAATACTACAAAAAGCTAACTTTTTTTGTTTTCTGAATATGATTTACACTTTGTCATCAACCTACTTTCACTTATGCAAATTGCAGTATGAGTGGATCCAAAATGAACCACAGTTTTTCTACTGGAAAAAAATCGGAAAAGGTAATTGTGATAAAAACATTTATAAAAAATAAGGTTGCACAAAACCAGTTTTATAGAAAGATACAAACAAAACATGCTTTTGGGAAGAAGAATCTCTTTGACATAGTAAGAATAATATGTAGCACATAGGATCTATAGTACCTACAAATATTCTTTACTGAATGACTTAATATCCAGGTTCTGAAAAAGGAAAAGCAGTTTTTGCAAGGAAAAACAGTTAAGGCACACCATTAATTTTAAACACAGGTTTAAGCTCTCCTTCCATGCCCAAGCCTGAGTGGGACAGGTATGTGAGCTGCACAGCTACACTCAAAAGAATGAGTCATATTTGCTTCTTTTGGAAGACACCGCCAAGAAATTTATGTCTAATTCACAGAAGTCAGCTGCAATACTTGCAATGACTTCAACAGACTGTGTTTAATTTTGGGGTATTTTTAAAAATTGCAATAAAAATTTATTCACATTGTGAATACATTCACTGAATATAAAGCCTTACATTTACACATACAAAGCCTTACATTACAAGCCTTACATTCACACCTACAGGAGTGTAAACCAACACTAACAGTAAGCTTATTTAATATGTTCTATGAAGTTGTTAATTCTCTTATGGTGGTGTTTTTTAATGATGACAAAAATCTGTATGATTTTGGATGACAAGTGGGCAATAAAATTCTTATAATAAATGAAATTGATATTTTTGCAGTTAATATGAATCTAAAATAATGCAAGACCTTGCAATTTAAATTTCATTTTGACATTCCTCTAGCAAAGGAAGGAAAAGGCAATAGGGTCAAACAGATACCCCTCTTACAAATGCAAATTGCTCTCCTTCCTGCTCTCCTTACTGATCCATTGATTTTTTTTTTTTTAATTTGTTTCAATAAAATTTTGATACTAAAAAAATAAAACAAGGACAAAGAAAAAGAACCTCATTTTAGATTCTACAAGATTATTAAGAAGTATAATATTGAGTTAAGAGCACTTACAATTCATTCACCACATCCTCACATTTCAACCAACTTTTCCAGGAGCTAGTAGCATTTGAGTAATTTGTTCACAGCAGTTCTGAGTCACAACAGTATGTAGATTTCTTTTTTCTTTTTACTTGCTTAAAATGCAAAAAGGATAAACTACTTATTAAGCTGGGGAAAAAAATTAGCCCCAAAGAAAGAGGCAAGTATGCAGATAAAGTTATTGGGAGTTGTGTTCCCTAATGTCAGACTAAATTTTGACCTTAAGCATAAGAATTTTCTCCCAGTGAAAGCACTTAGCAACTTAATTTTATGGTAGGATGAGTTTGTTTTGCTATCTTCCCAGAGATATCTAGTTTCATATGACAATTCTCAGACCAAACACCATTGATGCACAAGTATTTTTGATAAAGCCATCTACAGGCTTTGGCAAAAAAACCCTAGGTAGAGTGGATTTCTACAGTGTTAATTTAAAAAAAGAAAAAAAAAAAAAAAAGAAAAAGAAAAAGCACCAAACTTCCCCATCTACTCTGTTGAACTGATTGTGTGAATACTCTTGACTCATTATAAGACAAAATTACTCATCTTAAGCCTTTTATGTATTTATTTCAATTTATTTATTTTAATCCAAAGCACTGAATAATATTCCAGATGAAGTCACCATGAGGTAGTCATGCAACAAAATACAGCGAAAGAGTCCACTTTTAATATCACATATCTGTGATTTATTGATCCCTCACAGAAGAATCTGATGGAGGATAAGAGATATTTAATTAAAAGAAGTGATGAAATGGAAATCCTTCCCAAGCCTTTCACGAAAATCTTGCTTCAGAGTGATTTGAAGAGCCATAGCAAAGCTGAGTCAGTATGCTTAGAAAGAAAAGATGTATTCCTAATGAGATTAGTTGCATTGAGGTAAGATACTATTGAAGACAAAAGCAATTTCTAGTTCTCAATAGGAAACAGCTGACAAAACTATCACTGAAGTGGTAGATTTTTGCTCTTGCAAAATTAGCAAAGCTACTATTGTTTTCCAGAAAATTTTAGCAGATTTTAAATTACTCTGGCATGTCCCTTTGTTTTATTCACTCTAATGACAAAGAATTGAATCTTGTTCAAGTAGAGCTGTTTCCATAACTGTAGAAGGGGAAAGTATAATAGAAACAGATGACAGTGAATATTGTGTCTTACTTCAAGGTGATACTTTGGCACTGCAGAGAGTCCTTCTGTTAGAGAAGGCTCAGCTTAGTCAGTTAAATATATCACTGATGTGACCTCCTTAATTTCAGGGAATGAGTTGAAAATGTCTTTTTTGATTAAATTCCATTTTGTCATAAGTGAACCAACACAGAAAGAATTTAATTTCCCAATTTCTCATTCTTCTTAAAACAGTCATAAACTTGGGATCTATGACTTCCTTAATGAACTTTTTCTAAGTATCCTCTTCCTCCTTGTATTTTTCTTGAAATTTTACTTTAAACATATATATCTTTACATTTTTCTCTTTCAATTTTATTTCTATAGCAATTGACATAAAATATTAAAGGCAAAAACATAATCCCAGAAAGAAATTTCTTAATGGAAAAGCTCAAGCATGAAGAAAAAAAAAAAGTCCAAAACCAGAGAATTAAGGCAGAAACAATCTTAAGAAATTATTCAGTAAGTCTGCTTAATCAAAGCCAGACACAAATACACCAATTGTAAAGAGGGCAGAAAGCACTCAAATAGTAAAGTGAATGAAACAAAAGCAGCATTCAGAATCTGTATGAAGGACAAGACCTTATTGTCTACACTGGGATGAAAAAGGAGACTTCAATGTGTATGCAATTACATGGAAAACAATATGAAACCAGAAAGACTGAAAAGTAGAAAAGTAGGTAGAAAAGAATCACAGAAGCACAGAATATGGCCAGTTGGAAGGGATCCACAAGGATCACTGAGTCTAATACTTGGCCCTGCACGGGACCATTCCCAAGAGTCTCTCTGTGTGCCCAAGAGTGTTGTCAAAATGCTTCTTGAATTCTGAGAGGCTTGGAGCTGTGGCTACTTCCCTGGTGAGCCTGTTCAGTCCCCAGCCACCTTCTGGGGGAAGAACCTTTTTCTAATATCCAACCTAAACCTCTCCTGACACAACATCAGTCATTGCCTTGGGTGCTGTCACTGGTTGTCTGAGAAGAGATCAGTGTCGGCCCCTCCTCTTCCTCTAACAAGGAAGTTGTAACTGCAGTGACCTCAGTCCCTCATCATCTGGCTTCAAGGCCCATCACCATCTTTGTTGTTCTCCTTTGGACACTCCCTAATAGTTCAGTATATTTCTTATATTGCTGTGACCAAGACTGAAGTGTTTTGGAGAGGAATATTTGGATAAAAGTCAAACGCAAAAGAAAATTAGTATACATCTACGGGGTTTATGTCACTCAGAAACACATAGCAGACACCCATTTGCAAACCACTTTAGATCAAAATGTGCAGATACAAAACAAAGGTTCAAGAACCAGAGCTCAAAAAAACCAGGAAAATGTCTGTCACCTTATCAGTACCCAGGCTAGGTAGAGCTAAATCAGAGATATGTTTAAAGCTTCACATGTGCTCAACTGCCTCCCACGCAACAGGCGGGCTCCTGTGAGGTTCCTTGCTAAGGCAAATGTTAAGACATGTCAGAAAGCACTGTGCAATCCTCTGTGTGGGTCTCTTGGAACTCTTCTGTAGGGTATAAATAAATAAACTACTCTTGTAAAGTAATGACTGAATTACTCATCTACGTATTATTCAAGAGTCTCTCTTCTCTTGTTCTGGCAGGAGTGTTGACCTTCAACCTCAGACTACTCTTCCTGCAAAAATATTTTATATTGTTACAATCCATTTTCACCTAAAAAATCTCCACTATCTCTAGCTAATACCCACTTCATTTGGTATAATGAAATACACAACATTTTTGTTGGTAAAAATTTCAGTAACCCAGTAGGAAGAACTGGGAAAGTACAATGTATTGTTATTGTTGTTGTGCAATTATTAGTGATAACTGCATTCTAAAGCACTTCTGAAATATGAAGTTAACTGGAATTTTGCTTGAACATGATAACACTACATTTAAAAATCTTTTCTTGGTTTCACACAATTTACAACACAGTAAGTTCACAGATTTCTATTGAGTCAGTCCTGATTTATGTAGTTAGAAAAAATTTGCACTTGTCTGGCTGAAAATCACCTTGTGAGAACTTCTTCTGTTGCCCAACTAATAGTGCATTATCATAAAGGAGACTTAAAAGCATCTACCAATGATATCTGCAGTTATTTTTTTTTTAAATACAGCATTATCAAGTGAAGAACTCAAGCATATTTTGGTATGAAGTCACTGAAGAAAATCACATCAGAATAAATGTCTTGAGGGGTGTTTTAATTTCTTTCTTTACTAGTTTTCAGAAGGAATGTGCCATAAAATCTGGTACCGTCATAAAGCTGAGCAGGGTTTTAAGATTAACTCCAGAAAAAAAGGGACGAGAAGAAGGCGGCTAAATAGGACAAGAAGCTGGCTAATAAGCAAATTATACTGATTTTTTTTCCAAAAGGAAACGTATTAAATTGAAGAAAAGGTTAGTAGGATAGATCCTCAAGGATCAGTGCTAGCACTAACTTAAATATTTTAATAACTGTGGCATAAGACAAAGTTTACCAATAATTACGTCAGAAGGCATCATCAACACAAAGAAAGATATGGATACCTTATGGAATTTAATGCATGGCCTTGTGGCATGAAAAAAAAATAGGATGAAACTTAATAGCACCAAAAGCATAAGAAATGCATTTCTGGGGTCTAATAAAATAACATGCTATGCCCTGGGAGCTGATGAACTGCCAAAGAATAAGCATGTAAGTATGCCAACTGGTCACAAGATCACTACAAGTCAAACAATCACATACAGATTGTATCAATGATAAATACAACACAATGTTGCATTCAGCACACAGAGAAGAGCAAAAATTTTGTGTCAAAGATACAAAACCTGCTGTGGGAGATTCCATGCAGAAAAATGTTCACACATGAATGAACTGGTATACGTTGCCCATAAAAAAGGAAAGTAGAAGACAGTTCCTTGTTATCAGAACAATGGCCTTTTGTAGTATCAGCCAAACAGGAGAGAGTAAAGGACAAAATCTACTTGCTGTTACATAAAAATGAAGAGCTAGTTGAAAGCGAGAAAAGGATTACATTGTGTGGGATGAAATTTGTCAGCCATTAAGCCAACCTTTTTCATTCTTCTTACCTCTACTTTCTAGTTTATCAAGTCATTGTAAAAGTTGTACTCACCACACATCCAGGGAAATACATTATTTAAAACCTTCATTTATACCAGTAGTATTTTTGTTTCCAAAATGGATAGCAAAGTACAAAGCTGCCTGATCCATATCTAGTATAACATTATATAATTTAATACTGGAAAAATAACACTGTGTAATTCTTTATTCTCCCACTTGAGAATATATGTACTATAGTGAGAACTATCAGGGAAATCTGAATCCAAACCAAATAGTCAGTTTGGAAAATGTCCTGTTTTCCAGCTCTGCAGACTGGTCTCTGTGAGGTGCTAGACTTCAATAATCCATCTGCTTTTTGACACAAGGTCAAGAGACTTCCAAAAACTGAGAGCAAAATATCAACCATTTATTAACTATATATAGTGCTAGTCCCTCTACAGAGACACAAAACAGAAGTCGGTTGTTTCTTTCTTTAGGCCCAATATTGCATTCCATGGTTCAGGTGAACACTTCATGAGCTGTCATTTCTGGGAGTTCTGAACAATAATTAAACCAAAGAGGACATGATGTTCTGTCATGAATTCTCTCGAGATCTGCACTCAATACAGCTTTTTCCATAGTTAATGCACAGTGTTGACACATAGTTATGAGTATATTTACTCGGTTTTTACTGGAAGATTGGTTATCAAACAAGTTTTTATCACTCCACTCTACTGGGAAATTTGTATTATAAACTGTAATGCTCTATGGCTCAAAATAAGCTTGTTATTTTTGAACGTCTATAACTAATTACAGCTTTTCTTTTTTTTCTTTTAATATAAGTAGAATTCTCTGTGTTAGAGTTAGTTTGATTTTTTTTTTTCTGAGTTCAGGTAATGAAGTAGGTACTCTACAAATATAATGAACTCTTGAAGGTTAAATTTCTACACTACACACTATGAGCCAGATTTGCTTTGTTTCTGCACATCTTTCACCTCTCAAGTGGTAAAAAAAATACCCAGAACTACTCAGTCATTGAGTTTTGGTTGATTTAAGGTTTGTTGGAGTTTTTTCGTAAGGCAGAGAAGAATCTAATCACTTTCCTGTATCATTTTCCTCAGCACTTTGCCATAATCACCATCAATATAATTATATTGCATTTCCATGCAAGGAGCTCAAGCACTTTACAAAGCATCAAAGACAAAAAGGTTTTCTGTCCTTTAGCTTGCTGTAAGATGTGCTTTAGTTCCACAAGGAACACTTAACATCTGAAATGAGGTCAATATGAAATGCTGCACTAGTCAAAAGTCCTTTAAGATATCAAACACTGTGTATTTACAGATGACAAAAAAAGCAGTGATACAGTTCTAGTAACAGAGAAAAATAGTGCATTTCATTACATTGAAAATTATTCTGATAGGATTTTATTAATATAATTAAATTATGCAATATCCAGAGTTGGAGGGACCATGACAAGGACAGTCCAACCCCCAGCCCTGCACAGGACAGCCCCAAGAGTCACACCATGTGCCTGAGGGCATTTTCCAAATGCTCCTTGAACTGTCTCAGGCTGGTACTGTGACCACTTCCCTGGGGAGCCTGCTCCAGTGCCCAATCACCCTCTGGGAGAAGCACACCCTTTTCTAATAGCCAACCCAAACATCCCTGACACAACTTCAGGCCCTTCCCTCAGGTCCTGTCCCTGGTCACCAGAGAGAAGAGATCAGTCTCTGCCCCTCCCCTTCATAAGAAAGTTGTAGACTGTTATTCCTCCAGTTAAGCCTATACCTTTAATTCATTAGTAATGAAATACTAGTTACTGGAAAAAAATATACTCGGGAAGTATACAGAAATTGTATATGCATGAAGCAACATTTACTGTTATACAGCATCCAGTACTTACTGAACTGAACCAAAGATTGCATCCAGGCTTTTAACAGCACCTGCTATTTATTTCTCCATAGATTTCTCTAATACCTCTGAAAATCTTAATACTTTTCATTGTCCCCGTATCTATGGCTGTGAGCTTGTACAATTTAATTGCAATCTGCACAAAAATTAGTCATTTTGCTACAAATGTCAAACATGTTTGATATTATACCCTGAGCTTTGGCATTAAAAATAATGACAACAAAAACACCAGGAACATAAAATACTCATCCTTGGTTTTAATTATGATTTTATAGGCTTCTACTATACTTTCTTTGTCTTTTCTTTTTCAAGCTGAAGTCCTAATCCATTTAGACTCTGCATGGAAACCTTCCACACCATTGATAGTCATCATTACCTATTCCTATACTTTTTTTTAAAAATCCAGCTCTACAAAATTGCCTCTCTTTGCCCTGTACAGTCAATTTGGTCTGATCTGATCCAGCTTTCATCTAACCCTGTGGCAAACAAAAAACACTCATCGAGTTCAATGATCTAAAGTCAAACTCTTAACTATATTGATGCTGCAATACCTGTATTTGAAGTATTTTAACAACTGATTACACACCTTAAAAGAAAGGTAGGAAATACAGAACTGGTGCTAGCAGAAGTGGGCACAACAACAGCAAAATTAATGAGAAAATACCAAGGCATACCAGGTGAGAATCTGTCACTAGATTCATCTTAATTAGTAAAAAAATAGCTTAATTATACATAGTTTAGGAGAATCACTTCCATCTTATGATTCCCCATAATGTTTTTACAATGCACTATAATCTTCTGTATGCCAGGATTGTTTAGCAAATATATGAAAATTAATATTAAAAGTATGCCTATTTAAATTACATTACATTTTTTGCTTTCCTTTTCGAAGTATAGGTATAAACTACTGCTTAGATTTTATGTAAGAGTTGTATTATTTATCAAAGTAGTCTTTCCTTGACTGTCATGATTTTGTTGTCTAACAAAGAAATACAAGTAGACATTAAATTTAAAGAACGTTGGAATGAAAATATTTCCGTAAAAAGCACATTTATTTTATCATGTGGAATGATAAAATCTGAGTTTACAGAAGAAAAAACATGAAGCAAGGTAGAGAAAGCTGGGACAATTTTTGAGAAAACATCTTCATGTTTTTGTCTCAGAATAAATACTCATTAGTAAAACTCTGCACAGGAAAGATGAGGCTTGATAAACATATTTGTTTTCAAAATCTCTGATGCTGTTCAAATATCCTAACTCATAATTCTCCAAGTGAGATATTTCACTGAACAAGAAAATTCACTTAAAGCCTGAACTTGAATGGTCACATTTAAAAAAAAAAAAAAAAAAGGCAATTTACATAAAAAATGCTTTGGTTTATCTTAACTATAATTTAGGAATGTCTCTGAGAATTCAACTTCTTGTTCCAATTTAGGACAAAGACATCTTTTACAGATTTGCATATTTTTCCAGGACAAAATAATCTTCTCCCAACTCCAGATGTACAGTAAAGGCACAAAGTATCTGTGAACATAGGTGCTTATCTAACCTCACTCTTCTGAAAATGACACATAGTGAGTACAGCAGCTTTCTTTTAGGAGTGGGACAGAGCTGCTGTTCTAGAACTCCACAGGAGTGGGCAATCTGCTCCTTTGGATCTACTTACTGAGTGACAGGGAATCACCATTTTTTTGGAGGTTTTTTTTTTTTTCCTATAAAAAATGCAACGTGTTGTATTTTTAGCCACAGAATTCCACTAAGTACCATTTTCCACGGATTTTTTTGTTTTTACTTCATCAACATCTGTGATACATAAGCACTGCACTAACTGAACTTTTCAGTGCTTTGTCTCTCCCAAAATAATTTGCAACAAAGAGCTTAAAATGTAGTGAATAAACATCTCAACAACATAATTTTCCTGGCAGAACTAGACCCTGTTCAGAGGCACTGCACCTCCCAACAAGGGCATCTTCCCTATCCACAGGTGACCTTTGTGGCATACTGTTAAAACAACTGGAGTGTGAAAACCAAGGAGTATGTCACAATGTGTCTTGCACACACACACAGAAGAAAATAATATTCCATTAAAGATGTTAAAGGAAGATGGCCAAAGCTCATGAAGCAGTCTGTCATAACTTCATTGTATTTCTGCTATGTATTTTCTATGAAAGGAAGGAAATATTAAAGAGTATTTGAAAAGCTACACCATACCTGCTTGCAGCACCTGTTTCCATCTATACAGACTAATTCCTTCTGATGAATGTAACCCACAGAGAACAGTAATAAAATATTCACTAAGGGAAACAATAACTACACTCATCACTTCTCCTGTAAAACCACCAATCACATCTGTTGTTTGCACACACCAAAAGTTTATTGACAACTTTAATTTTGATTTAGAAAACAGCACTCAGTTATTGCATGGCAGCTGTGGGTTTTTTTGGCTTTTTGTTAGGTTGTTGTTTGGGTTTTTTTTTAAAGACCTATGCAACTGCTAAGCTCTTTCACCAACAGGGAATTACCCAGATTTTTTAATAAAAATACCTGGAAAGACCATGAACTAGTGATATTAAATTTTATCAACTGGCTTCTCAGCTTAATTCTTACAGACAAGAAACCCATACAACAATAAAACGCTAATTGAGAAAGTTTTTGGAAAGATGCTGCAGACAATACAACTACATGCACAGGGAATTAATTCTGTAGATGATGTGTAAAAGATGGGTTATAAAGTTAACGAGATATTACTTAAGGCAAGAGAAACAATTAGATTATTAACAGTGAAGATAAAGCAACATTTTGCCATCAAATATAATGAAACTAATTAAAAGTGAAATGAAAATTTAGAAATGAATATGAAAATAAAATTGAACAAATAAAAAACCTAAGGAGTTCACAGGCTCAAAATCCAAACAAATCTGTCCAAAACACAGCACCTATAAAGAAACTGAACAGTCTGTTAGTTTATCATTTTTGCACATGGTAAAAATCTGAAAGATCCATCCTCCTTCAAGGCATGGATTGGTCTGCAATTTTTTTAAGACTAGAAAGAGATTTTATGGACATGAGAAACAAAACTAAAAGGTATGGGTGTAATTGCAAACAGAGTGAGTACTGAAAAAGCAGCAAGCTGTGCTATGCAGGTAATCATTCTGAAGAATCTGTAATGCTTAAAGGGAAGATTCTTCTTCAAGGAATGTTGCAGGCACATGCAAAAATGGAGCAAGTGAAATGTACAGCTGGTATTGTTTCACAAAATACTTTTCTGTCACTACAGAAGCATGACAGATGCCAAGTCCAATTCTGCTTACACAACTAGTTTAATTCATATAACCTGATGAAATAACAGGGGATTAAGATTTATCAAGACATTTTATGCAATAAGCAGTCTTTCTTACTCTGCCATCACCACGTGGGACTGCACACAAACACCTGAGTCCCCTTGGTTCAGAAGGGCTTTTGAAGCAGAGAGCTGAATGGTTTCAGGATTCTGGTTAACAATGCCAACACGTTCCTCATGTCAGTCACTCACCATCTTTCATTATTTCCTTGTTATTTCTTTACTGCTTATTCACTTTCAAAACTCTGAAGGCCCTCTCATTACCCCTCTCCTCCCACAGTTTTCAATGATCCCACTACTAGCATCATTATCATATGATGATGCTGTCCTTACCCTCTGCTGCTGGCTCCTCCCTGTCAGTACTGACATCTTGTTAATGTCTTGCTCACGGATGGCCTGCACTGATTTCAGCCTAAAAGACCTATGAGCAATACTTGAATTTTCAATTCTTTTTGTTAAACCACCCCACTTTTGTGAAAAGTTCACTATATATTATCCTTTAAAATCTCTCAGGTTTACCAGGTGCCACAATTCCAAAGGGAGGGACTAGCACTTAAGGGTTTGCATGCCATATTTACTATGCACGGTCCTGACCACAGATCTCACCTTCACTCGGTGCTTCCCTTTGCTCTTTTTTCATAGTCTGTACTATAAATATCCTAGCTGTTGTCTTGGAACTAGTATGGGAATCCTCTCTAGTAAGAACTAGTCTACATATTAGTTTCCCCTACCCTAGAGACTTCATCTTTCAGGACATATTTCAATGCAAATACAGGTTTGAATTCTTTTTCACATAGCACTTGCTAGTCTGTCTCAATAATACATCCCTCATGCTCAGAAAAAATATAACAAGATAATATGGAATGTCTTTGGAAATTTTCCAAAAATAAGGAGAGCAACAACAAGAAAAATAACAGAGCATCCTAAAAGCAATGTTCCCTAACTACAGAACATTCAAGAAGTGCAAGAAGGTAACAATACCCTCTCCTGTTATCTAGAAACATCTCTTGCTAATTTAGCCTTTGAAAAACTTGGGGCATTGTCTCCATAATATCAAGCAAATCTGTAATGTCATATAAAATATAACTGCTTAAAATAATGATTTGTTGAATAGTGTGTTCTCAAGAGAAAAGGAATAAGCATCTTCCCTTTTTAATTCCAATTAGCCAGCCTATACACTTACTCTGTATTTACAATGACCAGGTCTGCAAAAGTAAAGTCTCAGCCCTCAGAAGTGTGACAGTTACTTTGCTAATCTGAATCACATACAAATCACGACCAGACTGTAGTGGCAGAAACACAATATACAAAGGAATCTCCAGACCACCTGGTGCTACAAGCACTGACCACGTTTGTTGAATCACATGCACTTTCCCAAGAATTGCAAGGCACAGAACTTAGTTCCATGGATCTATTCATCTCTAGAAAGTGAGACACAGAAAGCAGGGAGTCAGTTGCTCAAATCTCAGATTTTCTAATGGCAAGCCATGTATGTGCACAGTAACCAAAATTTCAGTCTATTGTTCAAATTGGGCCCAAAATGAGATATTTTATGATTTCTCTTCTGATTTTGATGATATGAATACTAGCATTGGAAAATTAAAGATTTGCCTCTCACCTCTCCAGTCCCAATAAGGGACTGTCTCCAGGACAATGCTGAATAGATACCTGGAAGGTATGATTTTCAACCAACTTAAATATATTTGTACAAAAAGCTTCATGGATACTCTTGTTTCTGCTCCCACTAGTTTTACTTCAGCTGGGATTTCTTTTTAGCTCTTTTGCTTAGGGACACATTTAAGATGAATGGAGGAAGCTGCTTCCACGTCACAAAATAGAGTCCATAAAGGGATTTGTAAAAATTTACTTACCCGTGGGGCTTATGCCTTTTAATAAACTTTCTCATGTGAAAAATATCAAACTGCCACTTCTCTCCAAACTCCCTAAACAAATTTAAAAGCAAGGTGCATTCTTTCCTTGTCAGCACAGAGATTCTACTGACTGAGAGGTGCCACTTCTATACAATACCATTTTTATTCCTAGTATGCTCTTATGGGATTCCTCATGGAAACTTACTTATTTCTAGCAAACTACAGGAGCACACAGCTGGAATTTTAGAAATAATTCTTAAGAACTCACCCAGAGAGAAAAGATTTGAAAGACAGTACATATTTCATGATGACCCGGCAACACCACAGTAACTCACCAAGGTGAATACAAGTGTGCACCATAAGGAAACTAAGCAGGAAAGATCCTTTTACATACAATCATGGTTGAAAACAGACATGCATTCCATACTTCTAAAAGGATTTCATAAAATCATAGCTATAGAATAAAAAAATAGGTTAGACAAGGCACTGGAGGGATTATCAAGTTTCAAACAAATGAAATAGAGTTTTGTGATTTAGTTAAATCCTATGGACCACTGGGAGGTAAAATAATGACCATTTTCATTGAATGGTCTGCATTAGTTAAGTTATATGTGGACACATCAGCTATGCAATCATTGAAGTTGCAATGTCTACTTTCAAGTTCTTTGACTTTGTTTTCAAGAAAAATCAAATGCCATCTATCACAGGGGACAGAATTAGACAGAAAGGTGACATTAAACAGGCTGTATGCTCACTGGACCCCATTCACAATCTCAAAAGAAGATGCTGGATGCATTTGGTAAAAAACGATTGACATTTATGTTTTTCTCAGTAGGCCTAATTAGGTCTGACATCCATCCATTCACACTCAAATAGGCACAGAAACCTTCAAGGTTATTTTCCAATTATTTCCACCTACAGTGCCTCACTCTGAAAGAACTGGGAATCTGAACCTTCAAAAGAGGCTACAGGTGCTGTTCCTGCATCCTCTCTCAGCAACTGAATGCTTAATAAGAAAAGTACTTATTTTAAACCCATGACTTTCAAAAAAGGATTTCTAATCTCAGCATCTTTGATGCCATTTTTACTTGTGATTGACAGAATTTTTTCATCACACAAATGGTATAAGTAATGTTATAATATTGTAAAAGCATTTTAAAGGCCTAAGAAGTCAGGTCTGTTCATAACACTATTATTAATGTACTAACATAAATATCCATTTAAACAGCATAAAAGGTGCTAAAAGATGGTAAAGTAAATTTTCACACATGAAAGAATCAGATAAAACAGCTTCCCCAAAGAGGTTATGAAATATTAAAGTTAAGATAAAGGTCACTTGAAAAGACACATCACATTTAGCACTGTGTCATGGGCTGGTGGTAGAATACCCAAACCAAATGAATCTCACCTCTTTGCTTTTCCTAAAAAAGCAGAGCTTGCTCTAGGTTTATATAAATGCTACTATGAAACGCCAGAGGCCCATCAGGAGTCAGCTGCATTTCTACAATGGTCAGATTACCCCTGAAAGGACCAAATCCTTAATTTAGTTCCTAAATACCATCATATTCTGAATAATCTTTCCTAAAAATACTTTTTCCTGTGATTTTGTCACGGATATGTAATCTGCTGTACCATGAACTGAAAACAGCAGTCAAATCAACGTGATGAATAGATTATCTCAAAAAAACAAGCCAAAAAAATCTCTTGGTAGGACCTATATATATTTTTATACCACATCTATTCAACTGTATTTGCTTTGTTTCTGATGATGGCATTCCAACTGCCAGAAGCAGAAGCTATAATCTAAGAAATAGCAATGACATTCTTTCTGCAAGGATTCAAGGAATGTTCTTTAGCTTCTAACAGTATTATCTTGAAGCCCACAACTGATGTGAACATTAAAATAAGGAAAAAAATGTGCCCTTACCATTGGCTAAATTTCAGAACTTTTCAACATGGCATTTCAGAAAATATAATTGCCTCCAATTTGTTGATGAGGAACTAAGGCAAAACAAGGTTAAAAGTTTTCCCAATATTATGGAGCCTAGGATGCAAGAAAGAAACAGGTTCATGATAATTGGAAATGAAAAAACTGACAGAAAGGAACTGTTTGTGCAGCACATAAAAGCCTTTTCCAGGGACAATTGCATAAAAGTGGAATAACCAGCAATATTAACATTTAAGGTAAAAAAATAAATTTCATGGCTATGAAAAGAAAAATGACAACTTTGTACTTAAAAGCTGAGAAACAGTGAACTCGAATGAACATCTGTTGTGTCAGAACCAACCCTTCCTAATACATACAAAATGTTGTAAAGCACTAGGATATCAAAAACTAAAATGAATTATCATGTTTATAGAACAACAGATAGTGTTTCAGCTATCTTTTGAATTTCTATATACATGTAATGATCTGCAAAATACCTCTTTGGTATCTATGCTATTTTAGCTGCTCTTTTTTTTTGGCTGTCAGTGCTGTATAAGCTGTGCCTTTGCACAGGCTCTGGGAACCTCCATATTGAGTAGACTCCATGAAGTGCCAGGCTCAGACAGGAGGCTGCTCTGTGCAAGATGAGACTTTAAAGTATTCAAAGCAGGAACAGCATTTTGTCATCTACCTCCTCTACCACAGATGTCTTGTGAGGACTTGAGGGTGTGAAAAAAATAGAGCAATAATACATTTAAAACTTATCATTCTAGTTAAAAGTTCAACTTTCTAAACTTCAGAAGTATTAGATGCCTATAAATGCTTTCTTAATAGAGACTTTTCTGTATTACATTCTGAGAAGCTTACTGTGTCTGCCCCTGTAACATACCCTAGGTATCTCATACTGTTCAGCATCGTCTTATTCTGGAATTCCAACATTATCATTTTAGGATTTGGAGCCAATGCAAGCACATGTCAATCTTTAAACACATTCCATTAGTTTCACTCTCACAAGAGATAGGCTATTTGCTTCTAACTTCTAAGGAAGCCCATAACATGAATGGCAAGATGTCAGGAATAATCAGGAAAACATCATCTTTGTCCTCTCAGGCAGAGTGTTGTCTTGGCTTTTAGCACCTATCAAGTAAATCCAAATCATCATATCATTAGAGATTACTTACATTTATTCCTGCATATTGTTTCATTTCTTCTGTCAGTTTTATGACATTACCTTCTGTGCCATCTATGATCACAGCCTACTGTAAGAGTAGCAGAAAAACCAGCACTACTACTACCCCTATTGCCTTCCCTAGGGAAATCAACTATAGCTTTTGCTGCTCCAGGCTATCCAGCAACTTAGGATATAACAGTCCAGGAAATAGTCTTCCCCAGCCTCCTTCTCTTCCCTTGTGATCTCTAAGCATTTAATTTTTATGAAGCAGTTGTTATGAATTACCAAGCACTGTCATTTCACACACCTATCCAGGGCTACCAAAACAAATTAAAGACAGAAGGTCAAGCATAAATCACAACATAAGCAAAGCACACCTCTTGATGTGAAGTATCAATGAAAACATTTCAGTGTCATACCCTTCCCCTAAGTGCTGCAGGTTAGTAGCTCAAACTTCATGTATATAGCAACTAAAAATCTCAACTAACAAAAAAAAAAAAAAAAAATTCCACCAAAACTCCCAGCTGTATAGTAAGAATATAGCTTGTTTCAAAGCCCCAGTTTGTGTGCCAAGAATGTGTTGTGGAGCCAGTGGTTTGTTGCACACCACCCCTCAAGTGCTGACATGTTTTGACAACTCTGACACCAATTCTGATTTTTAAAGCTGAAGAGACAGTAGATGTTCACCTCAGCCATCTGCCAATGCAGCAGATGAACACGATGCAGACATTCCATAACTGATGTACCTCAACTCAACAGAAATCCTGTGATTTGAGACACATTTTCTCACTGGAGATAATGACTATAGAAATTACAGTGACAGCAGAATTTTTCTCTAGAGTGATATGCATGAAAACTAAATATATTAACTCTTTCACTACAAAAGGGATTAAACTACATAAAAACTCTTTGCAGATGCATTCTCTTGCCAATTTTTACCCTCAGAAACACATAATTGGAGCTTTTGAAAAAAAAATAGGAGTTATAATCTGTAAGAAGCTTTCTTTTTGAAAATTTATAATCCCTTTTGGACATCATGAGAAAGAATATTCCTAGAAAATTCATCACAGTCGATAGAAGACACTTGCGTTTCTCATCAATATGAAAGATCATCTGTACAACTAATAGAATACAAGAACTTGTAAATGTTCGGGGTTTTTTTCAAGGTAATCCCTCTGAAACCACTATAAAATCAAGTGCCAATTATCAGCAGGATGGAAATGATAAATGAAATCAGAGAGGCAAATTTCACCGTCTGGAAAACTCATAGCAATTGCTAGACAGTTTTCACTCCTTATTTCAGAACTTCATTCCTCATACCTCTTTTCACATATTTGTGAACTTTTGACATCATCTGTGATTTAGCTAAAAATAAATATTATTACTGTACTGCAGAAGAAAGCATGATTAATTTACAGTATGAGAACTACAGACCACAAGAACAAATGCTGCTGGTCTGAGTAGCCCAGATGAAGCCAGAATGATTACCTGAGTGAGGATGTGTGCAGAAATGGCCTGTCCTCCTTCAGAGACCAATATGCACACAGGAAACTGCCTCTGCCTCCACAGATATGATTCTTAAATTCCCATCTCAATCTTCTACAGTTCTGTACATTGAAGTTTTGTACATTTGGTCTATTCTTCTGCCCCTAAGTAGAATCAGTTTCCTGATCTGATTCTACTTCATTCTTCTTCATGTACCCTTAAAAAAGGAAAGGCTCCTAGCAACAGGGACTACATCTTCTCAAACAATGTATTCTGGTGCTTCCTCCTGCTACTTACATGTTTTTCCCCAAATATCTAACTCAAGCCGTCTTTGGTATAGTTGAAATTCACTTCTTACCCAACTGCAATATAATTGGTGCATATTTCCAAGGTCTGTTATAGATGCTCTTGGGGAAACTATGAATAGGACAAATCTGTACAGATACACTCTGAGCTGCAAAGGTTCTTCCACTGAATAGAACAGCAGGATCTCCTTCCTAAATTCTCCTCTTTTCATGGCTCCTTCTCTCAAGAAAAGTAATAAAATTCCCTTTACTTAGTATTTGTATCATAAGATGTACATCTTTCATATGTATTTGCCCCTTGGGGAAAAGAAGAAAAGCAAAGACTAAACAGCAAAGGGTAAGATTACAAAACTAGAAGTTTATAAGCTCTCACAAAATATTACTCTCTCTTCCTATGTATTAACTTTAGATCTCCTCTCTACTGTTCTAATTTACATTATATGTGCTGTATAACTACACTGGTTTAGAGTTCAGCCCCTTTGTTAATACTCTGAGGCCTTACATTTATTCAGTTCCAACACTGCTCTCAAAGGAAACTGGCTATTTATTTCAGCAAATGTATTCAAGAAATGTAAATCTGGGCAAGAAACAGAATAGTTGTGCATAATGTTATATAAGTTTAGCATAACTATTCGTTTCACTGTCTAAATTCAAGATTTTTTTTTCTCCTTGTGGTATTCACAATTACAATATTTATAGATAAATAAGAATAGATTCTATGGAAATAATTTCAAAGCTTTTGATAGCTCATGGTAACTAACAGTAAATTCAGCACAGTGCGTAGCAAAATCTTACTGCAGTAACTTCTTCTTGCTACCTAGGAACAATAACAAAATACTACAGGGTTTTTTGGATGTTTTGGTTTTTTTTGGTTGGTTTTTTTTNATTTTAAGAACACAACTTACTCAAGACATAAGGAAGAAGTACCATCCTCTAAATTTTTGAATCACATTGCAAGAGCTCTGAAATCTACTCCTTATTCTCCAACACCTTCTTTGTTTTACATGACTAGCCACTTAATACTCCGTGATGAAGGATATACCCATCCCCAGATACACTCACTTCTTTCTTTCCTCACAGATCTGTCCATTCTACTTAAAGAGAAAGGAAAAGAAGTCTCTCCTTTGGCAGGCCAAGTGTTTCAAATTTATAGACTAGGGGGCCAGAAAGGATTGCTGTGACAATCTAGTTTAGCCTTTTGAATAAAGGATAGCCGGAAACTCATTCTTGTTTCAATTTGCAATTGACTTAGGCAGATTCTACATCAGTGTTTCTCTAGGTACAGTATTCAAATGTTTTGTTATTCTTTCCCATGTAAAAGATCAGTACCTGATTCAGGTAGGAATTTGTTTGGCTCGCACGCCCAACCTCTGCATCTTACAAATACCTTCGTCTGCCTGACAAAATATCACTGCAAATAAGAGATTACACTATGTGTTACCTAAAGAGCAATCCTCCCTAAGTGGAGGAATTAAGGAACAGCTCTAACACCACCTTACTAGAGCTGGCTGACACAAAGCTTTTGGCAATAAGTATGCTATCCAGCATCTGTTGTGACCCCCTTGGAAGCACCCTCTCTCCCACACCATATGGCCATCACCACCGAGTGGTACCGCAAGGCCACAACCCAGCTCTCATCACTTCCTGTCCTCTCTGGGGACTCCAGACACTGATGGATAATTTCACACACTCTTCACACTTCATCAGCAGGGAAGACAGCCTGCTGGAGTGAAAGGAGACATGTGGAGCATGTCCATGTTACAACACACTCTGTCCATATTGCTGTCAGAAAACCCTGCTCATGGAGTACATGTTGTATATGCTAAAGGAAGGGATTTTGATTTTTTTTTTTTCTTTTTTTTTTTTTTTTTTTTTTTTTTTTTTTTTTTTTTTTTTTTTTTCTCTTTTTTTGTCTAGCACTGCTGTTGCTCCTCCCAAATGGGAACTGCTTTCCGTGTAACTGGGCATACGTACACTCTGGGCTTTGTCAACACAACTATGGCAGCTGTGTGTGCGAGGAGAAACAAAAGACAAACATAGTCACAAGAAACACAGCAAAAACATTACACAGCAGATCAAAGTTCCTACTGAATTAAAGAGCTTTGCTGGCACAAAAATTTAACTTATCATATGACAGGATAGCAGACTAAGCAAAAGAAATTCTTCCACAGGGTCAAGCGACAAAACCTGTTACTATGAATCAGGTAAATAAATACAGCAGCAGCATTACTACTGACCAGTACATAGGAAGAGTAGTGCAAACACAGTTCAAGGAAGAACATCTGATATTAGTGATTTTATTTCCCACAGCTACAAAATGACCATTTAAATCCTCTGTTCATAGTTACCAAAGTCATTAGAAAGGCTCAAAGCTCATGCATACAGTACTAAATGTCACTCCCACAGTGGATACTGTGCAAAGGAAGCAGAGCTAATAGGAAAGCACTCTTGATAACAGCAGGAACACACCAGCACCTCAAGATAACACCAACAGTGAAAGTTTTTTCATAGAATCATAGAAGGGTTGAGGTTGGAAGGACCTTAAAGATCACCTAGTTCCACCACCCCTCCCCACCCCCCTGCCCCGGAATGGGCAGGGACACATTCCATAGACCAGGTTACTCAGATCCCCATCCAGCCTAGTCATGAACACTTCCAGGGCTGGGGCATCTACAACTTCTCTGGGCATCTTATTCCAGTGCCTCACCACTGTCACAGTCAAGAGTTTCCTCCTTAAACCTAATCTAAACTCACCCTATTTCACTTTAAACCCATTCCTCCTTGTCCTATTATATGTCCTTGGCAAAAGTTGCTTACCAGCTCTCTTGTAAGGCCCCCCTAAAATACTGGAAGGCTTAGAGGTTGCTCTAAGATCTGCCCAGAGCCTTCTCTGCTCCAGGCTGAACAACCACAGCTCTCTCAGTCTGTTTTCACAGAAGAGATGTTCCAACCCCTTGATCATCTTTGTAGCCCTCCAGCAGATCCATGCCCTTATTCTGGGGTCACCAGAGCTGGACACAGTACTCCAGAGAGTACTATGTGTCTCATGTGTCTCATGACAGTAGAGTCATTAGATCAGTTTGAGGCAAAGTCTTGTGGCTGTACCTTTCAAGAACACTGTTGCACAAAGTCCAGAAAGTCAAACGTTAACTTGTCCTTAATAAAAGTTTCCTCAGTATTGTCCCTCTTTTTTTTTTTTTTTNATAAACGGTCTCCATAATTCCAGGTTATTAAGCCTATGAGGAAATAATGTTTTGGGGGTTTTTGTGTGTGTGTGTGTGTGGTTTTTTTATGAACAAATCAAGCTCTTTTTTGGGAAACTTGAAAGGCTTATTTTCCATTTGTAACAGGAAATGGCAACATGGAGACAAACACTTCCGTATCAGAGGTTAATCACCTCCATTGTGCCCAGGTTGACTAATTATGAAATTAGGTCATCACACATTGCCCAAGAGCTATTTTTGTTGCATCTGCAGCAGCTAAGACACTGCACCACTTCTGGCAGTCCAAGTGTCCAAGCAGTGGATCTTTTGCTGATTTACTATCAAGTTGCCCTCTAACGTGTCTTCTCCTTTGGATTTACAGTATGGCAAACACACTGCTTAGATGCTCATTAAACACATCTGTAAACTGAACAGGGAAACAGCTCCATATGAGGACATAGGCTATACTCACAAGGCTGTGCTTTACCCTCTACAGCTTGCAGAACACTAATTTCCAGAAATGAAAGTGTTGCCTGACTCAAAGTATCTGCATTAGAGGCAGTCTGTTACATTTAAAGCAGACAGAGACCTTGATACATTATAAGGATTACTGATACACAAGTTAAACTCCCTGGTATAAACCTAACTTCAGCCTCCAAGATTTATTTCCCCATAGATAACTCTCATCAAGAGTGCAAAGTCTCAAAATGGAGCACTATGCTATTTCCACAGTTGCTCTGTGACACATATCAATCCCAGGAATGTTTTGAGTGATTTAAGTGACATCATCTGCTGAATGACTACCCAGGTGTAGTTTCAAACCAACAGCCTTTTAACTCATCCCAAAAAAATAGACCTTTAGCTTTAGCTCTGGTCTAAGGGTCAGCGCTTCTCTTGCCACACTTAAATTAGCTATAAGTACAAAACTAAATAAATCTCACACATAGATTTCACTGACATATCAGCACCCGTCTGCAACAAAAGCTGAATCACTGAATCTCAGAATTGTTAAGGCTGGAATGGACCTCTGGAGATCATTTAGGCCAACCCTCCTGCCAAGGGAGGGTCACCCAGAGCAGGTTACACAAAAACTCATTCAATTGCATTCTGAATGTCCCCAGAGGGGAGATTCCATAACATTTCTGGGCAGCCTGTTACAGTTTTCTGCCACCCTCAATGTAAAGAAGTTCTTTCTTATGTTGAGTTGGTACTACTTGTGTTTTAGTTTACAGCCATTGCTCTTTGTTCTGTTGCTGGGGGCCACTGAAAAGAGTCTGGCATAATTCTCTTGGCACCCGTCTCTGAGATATTTATATGCATTAATAAGGCCCCCTCTTAGTTTCTTCTCCAGATGAAACAGGCCCAGCTTTCACAGTCTCTCCTCCTAAGAGACGTTCCAGACCCCTGATCATCTTTCATTGGACAAGTAGTTCCACATTTTTCTTGTACTGTGGATCTCAGAACAGGACACAGCACTCCAGATGCAGCATCACCAGAGCTGAGTAGAGGAGCAGGATGACCTTGACCTGCTGGGCACATTCTTCCTGATGCACCCCACAATACCACTGGCTCTCCTGGCCACAAGGGCACACTGCTGGTTCATAGTCAACCTGTCATTCACCAAGACTCCCAGGTCCTTCTCAACAAAGCTGCTCTCTAGTAGGTCAGTCCCCAACCCGTACTGGTGACTGAGTCCTCTTCTTTCATGTATTCTTATACAGAATACATAATTGTGAATTGTGTCTGTGGGGAAAAAAGAGGAAAAAGAAAAAGAAGAAAGAATGCCTTTCCTGACACACTTTGCTGTGTCTGCACCAATCAAGTCCACAGACACGCTTACTGACACTGTCAGGGAAGTCAAAGCTTTTCTAGTTGAGTCCTCAGTGCTTTCTAACAAGATATTTTCCTTCTGCAGTAAAGCCACCTTCTTTCTGGCAGACATACAGTTTTTACCACCAAAGACATTGAACAATTTGGTCAAAAACTGTACATATAAATACTTCTCAACTACTCACATATTGCTGTATTGCCCAGTATCAGTGTTGACCAGATAATTTGGGGTGAAGGATATACCAGAAAAAAGGGCTACAGTAAGAGAAAACAAGAAATAAAACCAAATACAACCCACACCACCAATCACAACTATAGGATAAATAACTAAATTGTGAGAGTACAGGTTCTGCTCCTACTGAATTCACTGGCCAGCTTCCTATTTCAATTGGGCTGATAAACACATGCATCCCTCCATCTTCTGTCCTGCCAGAGAGGAAGTCTGGCAGACAATCCATCAATATAAGCTACAAAGAATCAGCACTAGCACTGTGAAAATTCAACTGCCATTCAAAATAAAATTCAAAGCTAGGAAATTACATGAAAAGCCTTCCAGCAGCTTCAACTGCTATTGGATATGCAGCAATAGATTTAATTTAAAGCAATCCAAAAGCTACGAAGTGTTCTCTCTATGTAGAACTTAACTAACAGAATGCTCATGTAAAACTTTAAATTCTCAATTCTCTTTTTAATTTTGCGAAGGCAGTACTACACAAACACTGTTAATCATATTTGTTATGTTTAAGGTCAGAGCTGAATGGAATGGAGAACCTGTTTCCATAAACTCACACCTAATTCACCACAGCTATATTTTACAGAAAAATGTAAGGCAAAAATCTGAAGAACTGATTATATTTTAGTGTGGTCAGATATACTCTGGCAAAAGGGACAACTGACAGTTCTTTTCCATCTTGAAATTATTTGGCTACAGATCAGATTAATTAACCTTGCTGGACACACTGCAAATTCCCCTCTCTATGTAATCAGAGATAGAGATTTTGCTGTACCAAAAAGAGGCTGTATACATCTGAGTTCTCTCTTGTTGGTTTACTACACTTCGTACTGGGCAAGACCTACTACTGGGTTGTTGAGATTTTTATTTGTGTGTGGGTTGGTTCTGCAGTTTGTTGGTTCATTTGCTAATCTAGTGTTTTTCTTTTGTTTTGTTGGAGGGCAGAGGGAGAGAAGCGTCCCCCCTCCTTTTATCCACATTTTTCAACAACAGTACTTTAAGACTGGTATGGTTATTTTTAAGTCACAAAGAAAAAAAATCTTGCATTTCTAACTAGTAATTTCCCTGGATAAAGAACAATGCTGTTAAAGGTCCTAACCCCTGAGCTTACATTCAAGCCTAAAACTCATTAGAAGTGAAACCTGATGAGAATGAAAAGAAGCTGCTAACCCTTTAACTTGTTTTCAGGTGGCTTCTTTACTTGAGGATTTTTTAGTTTGCTTTTTTTAAGACTTTGATTTTAGGTTTCACTCTTGATGCTGCTATTTTCTACAAAGATTAAACTTTGATTAATATCTCAGGATGTCCAAACCTGAAGCAAATCCACAAGAATGCCTGGGATTTATTATTTTGGATCTTGGAAAAATCTGAAATCTACCTGTGTTATGTATTCTCCTGTGTAAATAAAGTGCTTCATTTCTATGCTTCATATTCAATTTCTCTCTAAATCAGGCTTAGATGAGCATTGTAAACAGGAAAAAAACAACAAACAAAGCATCTTCTGTTTTCCACTTCCAGAAAGCAAAATTAGCTTTTATATATATGTACACGCACAGATTTGAGATACATCTTAACGCTAAAGGTGCTGTGAAACTGCTATGGTGTTTCAAGAGCTGATCAGACATGCAAGTGAATGCAGCAGAGGAGAAACAAAAGTTGAAAGTTGACAGTTCTTGACTTTCTCTACCTTCTTAAGATTAACATTTTGCTCTTTAAACACTAATAAGTTTAAATGGTTTTCAGCAGTCCTGCACATATTTAATTGGATATAAGCAGCAACATTTGATGACTGGAACAAGTGTATCCCCACTTCCTTATCTCCTTAAGTCCCGGGAGAAAAAAAAGGAAGGAAAAAAGACTACAGGAGATCAGCTAGTGTATTTTCTAGCTGTAAGCCTCAGCTGATGGAAAAGAACAAGACTTTCCAAAAGGAATTTAATTTATCCAGGCGCTTTACTATCTGGGCAAGCAGTAATGAATGGGAATTTTTGTCTCAGAAATTCCAGTAACATCATTGCTCTTATACTTATTGCTCTTATACTTCATGGGTCTTGAAGATTTTTTTTGTTAGTTCTGGGTTCTTTTTGTTAGGCTGCTTATTTGTGGGATTTTTGGAGGCGGATTTTGTTTCAGTTTTTGGTTTGTTCTTTTCTTCTTTTTTTGCTTTTTTGAGATGACCTCAGACCCCTTCACCCTTCATATTCCCTCTCAAAAGAGAGCTATGCTTTATTTGTGACTACAAGGTATGGAACTATCAGTGCACTGACACAGCACAACGTGAGAATCCAACATCCACATAAAGAGCAACTGAAGTCAACACATTTCAAAAGGTGGCCCTCTGTGTGTGTACAAAAACAAGTAAAATAAGTAAATGTCTATTCAATTTCCTGTTAGCTCCAATGATTTAAAGTGCTTTGTTAAAATGGCTAAAGCTGCCTCATTACCCTATTCCAGATAACACACCTGAATAAAAAGAACTCAAAAAGCTTTCCATGAGTGAAAGCAAAGATCTAAAACAGAGTGGTGAGGTTAACAATGAACATATCTTTTAAATGCCATTCTGCCTGTAATACTTTACTGATAAGTGTACCTGTAAGTAATCTATACAATAATACAAAACAAATGCTGACCCAGCACTGCAGATTAGCAAACAGCTGAATATTAACAGCTACTTCAAAAACAAACTAACGACTTTCAGGTAACTAGACTAGATGAATGGTGGTGCTGCTTAAATGAAATGAAGAACAGGAGCAGGTCAGCAACATTCAAAGGAAAAAAAAACAAACAAAANTGAAAATACTTTAGTTAAAAAAAAACCCAGAAAAATGTAACAGCCATATGGAAGCACTTCCTAATTTTATTAAGGAATGACAGTAGTACTCTTAAAAGAACTGACACCCCTGCTAACATTTTTTCAGTTTAGGTAAATTCAGTAACAGCTTTTGAATTACCTGTGAAAACTTCACTAGTCTGACCCAACAGCTGTGGGACAAATCCTGGAAAGTTGAAGAGCTATCCAATAGTTTGGGACTCCACACCTTTTCCATACACTTTTAATATTCAGGAACCATCAGACCATCAGGTTGATTTTCTAACCCCACAACTGTCTTGTTTTCTATCACAGGGTTTTGTGAATTAGATTGCAAGATAATGCATCATAGATACCATGTAGAGCTTTAGTAAAGGGACATTTAAACAGACATTGGCACATGTACCAGACTGGAGGTCATTCACTAAATGGCAAACATGTCACTGTTCCACAAAATAACTTTGAATCCTTAGTGTCAGACTGAAGGGAACATTAAGGAAGAAGTTCAAGCCCCAGGCATTTAAAAGGAATATGGTGATAAAATCCTTTCAGAGGCAAGTCGTTTACAGCCAGTAACATTTCCAGGAGAAGACACAGAGTAAAGCAAGAGACAATCAAGCTTGAAGAATGATGGAAGTGCATTCAGAGCATATTGTTGCTTCCTCTTGTTCTCTTTGCTTTAAATTCAATGCAGAATTTTATAGCCCCTTTGAACAAAGAGATAACCATATATTTTCTCCATAATTCTGAAACAGTCTTTGTCCTATGTGTTGTGGATCTGTCTCTCATGGCTTACAGATGACCTTGCTTCAGTAAGATAAAGACAGCACACCCACTTTGAGCAAACCAAGTCTTAACCACAAGTTCTGAACACAGTGTAGTTGAGAAGTGCATTTGATTTGGGGCATGGAAAAGGGGGGACAGGGAAACCAACTCCCACTGGTAGCACAGGCTCCCTGTCACTCAGAGCAAGCTCAACTCCTACATACACTCTGCAAGGCACAGAAGAGAGCATAGGGGTAAATAAGATTTGCTGCTTCTTTGCAGCCCCTCCACCTCTACAAGGGAAGAGACTCATATTGGGATCTGTTGGATTACAAGCTGAGGAAGATATCCTCCTGCTGCATCACTCCACTTGATATAACCAATACTGAGCCGCACTTTAAGGACTGTGCAAGGCAAGGAGTCATTAATCACATCTGGAGTTGAGCGAGAATCCAGGCCATGCTATGGCAGGCAATGTAAAACTTTCCCTGGGAGAAAACACAGCCTAGCAAACTGGCACTCTGCCCTACTTAAAATCTCAAGTGGTATTCAGGGGCAACCTTATTAGAGGATGCTACAGTACTTCCACTGTTAAGCAGTCACAAGCACAGCACACTCAGCTCCCAAAGTTCATGGTATTAAAATAATAAATTAGAAACACTTGTCTCTGCAGAAGTGCCTGCAGCACAGTCTGGGACAAGCAGCAGGAGGCAATGACAGTGCAAGAAAAGGGTGTAAACAGCAGGAGGGAAATGTCGAGTGTATCAAAGGATGCTCCAGAATAAACAAAGCTACTCTTCTCATGAATTCACAGGCTGTGGTGTGACATCATTATGAGTGTTCTTCAAGAGCCTTGCCTGTGAAGCTTCTGCCTGACTTTCACACAGCATATACGTTTCTGTGGCAGAGCCTTCTGTTAGTCTTTTTTAAGGTTTCGTTCCATGAGGAAGTGAAAATATATGTTTCAGTGTGCAAGACATAAATTTAGACTCAATCCCACTTTAAATTCTATCTTGTTACCCATTCTGAACTATGTTAAGCAAATCTTCATAGTTCTGAAGTCCACAGCATGGTGTTCTGACTGTGCCACGGAGATTTTGAACTGTGCTCCAGCTGTTTGACTGAATAATGTTCAAAGTCCCTGAGCATACTAGTTAGCACATCAGTTCTCAAATATCTATTACTTGAACATCAATCAGGTGAGATAGAGGGAGATGTACAAATCTAAGAACTCGTTGTAGCTACACTGACTAAAATTACCAAGGCATACATGGCCCTGAAATTCCAATTCAGGTATCTAATATTATAATGTTCTAAAACCTGGGACTGTTTCACTCTATCCTGTATCAATAAAAGCACAACTTCTGAACAACTTCAAAAAGAGTATTGGGGGTTAGGTTTGTTCCTTTTTACTTAGAGAATTTTTCCCCATAACGTTGCTAGGAGTGTTTATGGGTTCTTGACAAAACAAAGAGGTGTCCAAACATGGGTTTTGGGGCAGGTAAAGGACAGGGGGTGGGGGCAGCTTCTCTCTCTTGCTCGGCATTCGGAGAGAGGTCGGCGAGGCTGCTGCTTGCTGCAGGAGGAGTCCACTGCCGCCAGAAAGTCCGGTCCTGGGAAATCTACCATCATCTGCTCGTGTGCCCAGGAATTCAGAGCTGCCTCCTCCTGCCCTGCTGGGCCAGCCCTGTCCCGCCGCCACCGTTTTTCTTTGGCACTGCTCTTTTTGCTACACTGTAGCCCCGCACTGCCCTGCCGGGACATCTCCACCGTTCCAGCTACCACCAGCGGAGATTCTGATCTCACCCATGAGCCTGGGATTTTCCGCCGTTCCAGCCTGGTGCTCCCTCGAGAGATCAGACTGCCCTGAGCTTTGTGAAAACAAAGCCCCTCGAGGTTTTTCCTGGTTCTGTTTAGTATTATTGCTAAAGTTATTGTTGTTTGTTTGTCTTGTTATACATACTAGTAAAGAACTGTTATTCCTATCCCCATACCTCTACCTGAAAGCCCCTTTAATTTTCTAAATTATAATAATTTGGAGGGAGGAGATTTGAATTCTCCATTTCCTAGGGAGGTCTTGCCCCTCCTTAGCAGATACGGTCTTTCAAACCAAGACAGAGAAACAAAGTAACAATTTTCAAACATAGCTGACCAGTCTTTCACAGCGTCCCCACCACAAACACAGTTACACATTGCTACACATGACGATTTCTAGTATTGAAGGAAAGGGGCAAGGTCCATACTGCTTCAATGGCATCAGAAGGGTTTATTTTGTAAGCTCATGTTTAGCTTTTAAGTGTCATGTTCTTTATTGATTAGCTTTATACTATTTGGACACTTAAATACCTATCCCAATGAAGCAAACAGATGGAGGAATTACTGGTGGGTACTTTCTCCAGAAGAAATTGGGAGGCACGTTTCACCTATCCAATTCAGAAAACCTTATTTCTGAGTTCCCCAAGTGGGATACCAGAGCTTAAATGGTGGGATTGCCAAATAAATCTGCTCAGCCTTGAATACTTTGAGCAGGCTAATTCAGTTGGTAATACTGGTAATATCTGTAATGATGACAACAATCCTGATGAAGTACCACTGTGCAATTTACAAGCACAGCCTGTATAACCAACTGATTTGTAAGCAAGTAGCAGACTTTTCTTTCAGAGAGGCAGGCTTCTTTACATCCAGCTGGAGCCTCTGATATGAGATGGCTGTGGGTCACAAGAAAACTGGACAAGTATCTCCAATCTTCAAATCCAACCAGGCATAATCAAAGAAAAAGGGAACTCCTGGAAACTGAGGACATTTAGTAGCTCTAGGACTGTACAATGTCTATCCAAGGCAACTATCTTATAATATAAACAGCAATGCCAGTACTTCCACAGGAATAAATCTATAGAACCACAAAAAGGCGTTGGACTAAACCTTAAAGATTATCTCGTTCCAATCTTCCCTGCCATGAATAGGGACATCACCCACTAAATCAGGTTGTTCAAGGCCTTATCCAACCTTGCCTTGAACAGTGTCAGCATTGGGGCATCCACAGCCTCTCTGGTCAACCTGTTCCAGTGTCTCACCACCTTCACAGTAAAGAATTTTGTTAGAACTGTGAGCAACAGAATTTCTTCCCAATAACTATAACCTAAATTTCCCCTCTTTGAATTTGAGTCCATTACTTCTTGTTCTATCACTATAGCTCTGGTAGGCCCCCTTCAGCTATTGGGCACTTGCTATGAGGTCTCCACACAACTCACAGCAACCTCTTCTCCAGCCTGAACAGCCCAATTTTCTCAGCCAGGGCAGGTGCTCCAGTCCACTTATTGATTTCCTAAGGCAGCTTTCTGTTTGGCCTTATTACATACTTAGTAATCACTTACTGTATACAAGAGGACATCACATCACAATAAATCAAACCTCACCCATTAAAATCTCCCCTACACGCTCATTCCCTCCTCCCACCCAAAGCAAGTGTGTCTCAAAGTCCACATACACACAGTGTCAAATACACCAAATACACATTTCTGGTATGAATACCTTGAGTGCAGCTTTACCTGTTAGTAGTTTTGACCAAATCTTGAAGAAGTTTTTAAGAATCAGAGCAAAGTGTGACTTAAAAAAATGTATCATAGTGGAATTAATTTAAACATGCTCTTAAGCTGCTACTGTAAAAATGTACTGAATTGTTAAAAGTGTGCATTCTGTTAAACTCTGCCCTTCCTACAGATCTTACTAGCAAATAACTAACATTTACCTCAATGGAGCAGCTGGTGCCTGTGCCAAAACAGAGTAGAAAAGAGCAGTGTCAGTTAGAATTCAGCTGCTATGCCAAAATGATTTTTATGCAGCTTTAAAGTCACGTTATAGAAAGATAAAAATATTTACTGTTTATAATGGTGTCACTGAACAACAAATTGGACCCTACTGAATTAGACACTGCAAACACAGAGTGAAGAAGAGGTGCCTATTCCAAACTCGTAGCCACTTGGATGAGTCTGTGCTTATTAGAGGTGCTCCATCCTTTAGACACGTAATAAGGTTAATGATGTATATTAATAAAGCTCACCTCTCAGGTCTCAAAAATAATATCAAAACCACAATACTGTTGGACAGCTTGGGAAAACCAAAGAAAACCCTGAATACAAACCTCAAAGCTTTGCTGTGCAGAACTGAAGGGCAAGGCAGGGTGCAAGGGTGGCTCTAAGGCAAAGCACACGGGCAGGAGGCGGGGAGCCAAAGGCACACGGGGGATGGATGCCAAGCCCGGGGACCCCTCGCCCCAGGGGGGCAGTCAGGAGATATGGGACAGACAGGCGTCACCGGAGCGCTCTGCCCGGCCAAGCCGAGAAAACGGTGGCAGCAAACGGAAAGTACCGACTGAACCCCACGGGGTCTGGGTTTGAATGCCAATTTGGAACTCCAGAGGGAGTTAACACGGTACCAAACCGCTGTATTGAGCCCAAAACTCAGCCGAAGCGGGGCAGACACGGCGGCGTTTCCGCAGCGGGGCTCGGCGGGGCAGCGGAAGGCAGGGCCGCCCGCTCCCCTCCGCGGCTGGGGCGGGAGGTACCGTACCGGCGGGCAGGAGGCATTCCAGCGGCGTGAACGCGCG
>WEIU01016758.1:56751-69636 GCA_013389925.1 Aegithalos caudatus
TTTTTTTTTTTTTTTTTTTTTTTTTCCATACGTGCAGCAATTTCCATTTCTGCATTCCCTTTATGTCCCAGAAGATGCTTTTTCCACCTCTGTCACATCCGGGCTTCCAGACAATCTTTTACCAGCCACAGCTGCAAAAAAGTGAATTGTACCTCTCTCTGCTAATCATAGTAATACATGATTCATCACAGTAGCATTGGAAAGAAAAATCATTCTTGAGAGACCAGGGTGGTCCTAGAATGCTTTAAATCCTTTCAAGATGAGCAAGGGTCTGCAAGGTTAGGCAAACTGCTAGCCCCCTATACAATTAGGCAAAGGGAAAACAAGGCAGACGCTTTTTCTCTCCCTGAATTCCATCATTCTTTCACTGCTCTTTCCTTCAGATACAAATCCACAGTATAAAGCTCTTTTTAGAATCAACTACACAGGAATAGCTTTAGTAGATGATATAATGCACTGATTTTGAAGGCAGGACCTGACAGCTATTTAATACTGTTTATCAGAGCCTAACAAAGGTATCTACTAGAGGAAGTGTAGAGAGCAAAATTAATAACTCTATGCAGACTGGCACTTTTTCTTAAGGATAGTCCCTTAAGAGCACTGAGCAGTCAGGAGGCTGATTTGCTTTTTTGAAAAATAAGCACTTTCAACTCCTTTTTGCACTTTACATCTGTGCTAGGACATCCATTAAGTTTTCCTGTGAAAGGCTACCATTTAATAAACTTAGTGATTTTTGTTCTTGTCACGCTTGAGAATTTCCTCAGTAAATATTACACCTGTTTTTCCAGGTAGCGTACAGGCTCAGAAGTACTTTTTTCCTCTAGCTGGATCTCAAACCAAACCTTTTCCCCTGTTCTTTTCCTCTGGTTGTACATGTCTACATTACTTTGCAAGATTTGCAGAACAGCGTACAGAGAGGCTATTCAAAAAAGACGTCCCTGGAGCACTGATATTGTGGTTTGATTACTACTGTCTCCTCTGATTAGCTAAAAGGAGGGCAAATGACCTCAACCCCAAGTGAGAAAATAAACATGCAAGCAGATGTATTTCCTGAGTGACAGATGGGGCTGTCTGACAGAGAAAGTTTCAGAATGACAGGCAGGAAAGGTTGAGGGAGTGTTCGGACCTTTTAAACCTCCTCTGGTAACTAAGCAGCCAGTCATGCCTCTCACCTGAGATTTTATACATTAAGTTTGTACAGGCTTGATGACTGGACTGCACAGGGAGAAAATGCAATTTATAAATATTACTATATACATTTTTATATATAAAAGCTTATTCCCAGCAGACTCCAGATAGCTTCCTCTTGTTTAGGAAAACTATGCTGAGAAGCAGTCAGTTGGGCAGCTTCTGTGGAACACAGTTATGACATTACTGGCACTGCTCTTCAGCATCGCTAAAACTGACCAGGTGGGAAGGGTTTAAAGGTGATTAGAAGGGCAGCAGCTTTTATTTACTCATAACATCTCCTGGGACTTAGCAAGGAGAGAAAAGGGAAGTGGAATTGCTAGGGGATTTACACAACAGGGCTAAAGCCTGCGGTGTTTGCTGTTCTTCCTTAGGATGGTCAATCTCTGTGTATCCCAGTACAGATACACTGCTGAGGCTAACTTGTAGTAGCATTAGTTGCTTTAAGAATTTCTTTTCCTTCTTTCAGATAGACTAATCTAATTGAGACTGAAAGATTTAGAGGTATTTGGGGACTTTGTCCAGCAAAATGATAGGACATGTCTCTAGCATTCACAGCATAATGCCTCTCTCCTAGATGAAAGTCAAATAGTACTGGTAATGCCAGACATGATCATTTAATGCTTTATTTTTTGCCCCTACCTTCTTGCATTTTTCACCAAAATGAGAATCACATTTCTGTGCTTGACTGAAAGTACTTTAGGTTCTGTTCAAGGGCTATGGCAGATTTAACTAATTGGTATTCTGAAGCCTTTTGATTGGAAAGTATGTAGAATCAAGGCTACCCAGGTACTTCCAGCTGCTTGTAAAGCAGGGGGCATTTGTCCCTCCAGCTACTCTAATTTTATTCCTAAAACAGAACAGTCTGCACAAGGCTGGCAATCAGGATTCATATAACATGTAAATGTTAAGAATACTTTCTCCTTCTTCCCACAGCTTAGCTTTATACTAAAGGGAATTCAGAGTTTAAACTAGCAAATTGTGATGGTTCATTCTGGTACCTATTCCAGCATTTATGCAGAATAATAAGGTTGAGAATATTTAGCTAACTCAGCTGTCTGATTGTCTGTACATCCTTAAGTGCTTGATAATTCAAAAAAATGCAGGCATCAGTAGATAAATGGGATGCTTTATTATAGACATTATATCCTTGCAGTTTTCCTGTGCCAACAATTTAAGTCCTCACAACCTTCTCAAAACTCAAAAACCAATTTGAAAGGTACAGTCATTGAGGGAAAAAAAAAAAGACCCTCAAACATAGGCAGACAGAATCTAACACATATTCTCATTAAGTCCAGGACCTGTAACAGTTAATAGATTCAACTTCACATTTGTTTCAAGTCCTGAAGAGATTAGGAAACTGTAAAAAAATATAATTTTAAGTACAACCTGTTTCTGAAATGGTATAGAGCAGTCTGGAGATAAAACATGTGAAATATTTTAGGCCACAGAGTAAAGCAGAAGAAAAGAGTGAAATAATCCTGTGGCTCACCAGGCAGGACATTGTGGATGCTGACAGTTTGGTCAGAAAGGAATTTTCAAGTATTAGACAGCTATGGGGCTTGTGAGAAAGAAAGTCAAATAACTTTCCTATACACTGGTCTGTGAGAAAGCTCAGTGAAGGCGTTAAAAACAATCCTTGCACCTGTTGTTTTGGACTTGTTTACTTACAAGATGTTTACAAAGAGGTGTTGTTTCCAGTTAGCCAATAATGGTGAAGGGTGTTGGCTGGAGGACCAATTATGTCCAGCTCTCTTGGAATGGTCTATAAAAGATGCAACTTTGAATAAACTGGGCTTTTGCCTTCTGAGAAGACCTTAGAGTTTGTGTTGTTATTTGGCTGTCTCTAATACAGTAACAACATGACATTGCATTCAGAAGATTTGGGTTTTAATCCACTCTCTACTACTGACACATGTAGACAGAACCAAACCCCATGGATCCATAGCCTCTAATGTATATAATGGCTTAGGAATTAACTTAGCTTTGAAGAGATTTAGCTCATAGCATTCTATGCCTTTGTTGCCTCATCTATAGAACGGCATCAATAAGGTATACCCATACTTTTAAATCAACCTAAGATCAACAGGCAAATACAAATGAAATTTGTATCACTAATGAATAGACAGATGGCATTTGTTTAAGAATCAATTCTATATAAATTGAGAAGAAGATTTATTATGATCATCAACAATATTCTGTCATGAAGATGGATGAAAGATAAACTTCAGAAAGAGGATTGTGTCTTGAAGTAGAAATAACATTTGCATCAAATCAGCTGCTATCAAGACCCTATGGACAGCAGTAAGCAGAGATTGTGCAGGCTAGTACCTATATTTATATTCTTGACTTCATAAGGTCAGGAGATTGTGGATTCTTAAGATGATAGGCAAGCTATTTGACTAACCCAGAGAGGAATTCCTGGTTGGCCTTAGCTGTAATGACCTGGCAGCACTAGAAGAATTAAGTAGGAACAGTCCAGTTATTTACTGCACTCTATTCTGCCTGGAAGAATTGTCTTATATTGACTGACACGTACAGGAACTCTCATTGTCTTTTCAATGTGCGACAACCAATGTGGAGAACTACTCCACAGTTTCCTCTCAGGACCTTGTCTCCAGCTCAGCCTAATTTCTCTTGTAGGTGCATTCCACAGCACTAAAAAAGGCTGTGTTTTTATTTCTTGATGTCTTTACCCTGAGTCTTGTTAAGTCTTCTACAAACATCTCTCTCAGTAGGTGACCCAAGGAGGCAGCATATGGGAAAGGAATATTGTGTGTTTGGACTGGGTGTGAGGTGTGATCAGTACTGTCCTGGGTCACTGGCTGTGTCCAGTGCACTCAGAGTGATAGAAAGCAAATTGCAGTAACTCCACACAGTAGTCTATCAAGTTCTCATCCCTGTCCTATGGGAATGAAGCAGCTTTGTAAAATTGCAAAGGGCAACATTTACCATTAGTCATTTGAGCATGCAGCAAAGTCAAGGTGACCTGTGGCTGTGGAGATCAGAAGGTGAATAATGTCACAGGATAAGAACAGGGCAAGGTCCTGCTCACCAATCATTGCTGTCACTTTTGCCTTGGCTGGGCTGAGTTTGGCCAAGGACTGGCACTGGGATTGTCCACGGTAGTGACTTGCCAGGGTGATGGAAAGTGGGGCCATTGAAAACTGGCATTTACAGCTGTGCTGACCCCTCCAAGTTACTGCTCTAAGTCATCAAAGTAGGGGAAGAAATGTTGAGTCCTGAAGGGACCTAAATCTGTCAGAGGTAGTGTTATTGTGAGGGGGAGCCACTTAGAGAGATCTCTGGAATGGAAATGATGGGAGGCACCCAGCCGCTTCAGTGTCTTTGTTAGGTTCCATAAAAGTGGCAGTACTGTCTGACGAGCTGCTTAAAAGGCAGCAATAGAGAAAAGATAATGGCTGCAATTCTGTCCCACGAGTCTGAACAAAGCTGCCTGAGCCTGCCCTTTCCTCAAAGGCTAAATCTTTTACGACTTGCTTGCTAATTGTGTCATTGGGTCCCAGGTGGAGAGAAAAGGACGTCCTGCTGGGACAGAGGACAGCCCTCAGATATACCTACTGGAGTTGTAATGTGAGGAAAACAAGCTCTTCTCTCATTTGCACAACCTTTCTCAGCTAGTGCATGCCTAGCTGGAGATGCCTCCTATTAATTCTTCTTTAATTGAGAGGAAAAAAAAAATCCTGCGACACCCTATGGAACAAGGAAAGACCCATAGCAAAAGAGCTTTACAGAAGGCATAGTCATTAATTCACATGTTTTAGATGCTGCTACCTAGGGACATGCATACAGGTATGCACATAGATAAATATGGAGCATCTTCTTTTAGCTTTGTTGCTTAAGTTAGCTGTAGGCTGACATATGATAGAGTTCAGGTTTAAATCTTCCAAGTAAAACACTTTGAAAGCAAACCTATTAAGGTTAATAGAATGAACTTAAAATGCCCATGGTTAAGAAGGAGGAGGGAGTGAGACACTCAGTAAATTGTTCACCAAATAGCCTGTCAGCTCTTAGTCTGCAGCTGAAGGCCTGCCTATGGATCATTCTATTATCTTTAATAAGCTTAATTTTAAAGTGGTATGCACATCAAATGTAAAATA
This sequence comes from Aegithalos caudatus, assembly GCA_013389925.1. Lineage (NCBI taxonomy): Eukaryota > Metazoa > Chordata > Aves > Passeriformes > Aegithalidae > Aegithalos > Aegithalos caudatus. The sequence continues at coordinate 62,061 of WEIU01016758.1, forward strand.
TCTATGTCAGTTTTGTTATCTGTGATCCTGGATCTATCTTAAATATGTTAATAAAGAATATATACAGTCTAAGAAGGTGCAAAAACATTATACATATAATGCTCACCTAAAATTGTTTAATTTTTTTTAAAAGGGTATTTCTTTTCCTTTAGCTACTCCATGCATAAAAAATCAGTACAGTATGTACAAATATACAAAGTAATTTCTGGAAAATATGTTTAAAGTAGAACAAACTTACCATCAGTTGTTTGGGAGTTTTATACCACTCCATGATACCCATTTACTTAAGGCTTAAGCTCATATTTTCCAACCCCCTAATACAAATTAGAACCCTATAAAATTTTTGCTATACTTGATTATATTCTTCCCTTGGGCACTTTATCACCTTAGAAAATTCATCCAAGTATTTTAAGACATTTTAAGACAAACTACCACTTGCAGCTGGGCTGCTCATGCATTTGATGAAATATGCAGCACATTTTTACTCCTGTCCAACCCCTGCTTTTCCTAGCCTCCCCTTTAAGAAATTGTGCTCAGCATGCCATGATATCAATCATATTTGCTTGACACCATTTCACAGATTCGTAGAATGGTTTGTGTTGGAAGGGACTCCAAAGATTATCTAGTTCCAATCTCCCTGCCATTTCTGATGCTTCAATTCCAATATCCGTTGCTGAAGTAGCTCCTGCCCCAATAGTTCCAAGCTGCGTCCTGGCTTCTACTGCAGGAATATTCTGAGTCTCATCAGGGACATTGCTAAGAGTTTTCTCACCATGAAATCCAATATCAATGAGGAAGATGTTTCAAACTGAGATTCAATATGTATCAGCCCGGTCATGGGGATACAATCACTAAAGATCACTAAGGCAACATTATTATTCATGTACCAAGGCTCTGCCTATGAATGGTAAAAGACAGAAGATTGACAGCACAGCTGGGAAAAGGAAGAAATGGGTGAAGTTGCTGGCACAGAGCTCAAGGGTGTTCTCTCCCTCTCTGAAGTAGAAGTCAAAAGGGAAGATCAAGCCTAACAGCTATGGCAGCTTGCACCAGCATAAGTACCTAAGGATAATGTAATTCCGGTGAACTTACTTGTAGGTTGATGTTAGCAGATGCTCATTTGTAAACTAAAGTTTATTACATCTGAAGCATTCCTTGTGAAAATGTGATGTGTACTTTTGCCTGATATATACCAGATTATTAATTTTACCTGTGAAATATGTTGTGTAGACTGGGATAAATCCACAAACATAAACAAGGTTTTAAATACACATATTTTGGAACACCAATTAGCATTGTGTCATGCTACCTGACAGTTTTTATTTAAACTGGTGCAATTTGTATTTAGGCAATTCTTTTATTTCAATACTTCAAAGTATTTAAGATTGTAAAGGCTTAAAATTAATGCTTTACCTGGACATAACTGTGGATTAGGATCTCTATACTTTGTGTATTATTGTTTTCTCTCACTTTAATATTTGTTTCTTCATGCCTTTCTTTTTCTCCTAGCTGCTCCCTCAGTTTTTCTTCCCTTCTGTTGAGTTCTAACCTTGTCTTCCCATGGGCCCTCCTACCTGAAATAATGGAGCAGGGTAACTTTAGCAAAGCTAATTAATATTATTTCCTGCCTTGGCAAGGAGTGAAGAAGGGAATACTCTTGCAAATATCACCTACTTAAGATGCTAAGCCAAAGAAATCTGTGTTACACTTGAGGCTATACACTGCAAATGGTATATCCCAAGAAAAGCTAAAGTTCTTTGTGGGGAGGAGGAAATTGCTGACTCTCAACAAAATTACTTCCTAAAGATATTTAGTCTGGGATATGACTCCTGGCTCAGCTCAGCATTGTTTTAATGCAGGCTACAATTATAAAAGGTGCAGTTCTTTGATTTCTGAACCCTTTCACCCCATTTCTATCATGTAGTTATACTCAGTTTTTTATTTTGGGGCAAATATATCAAGTGAGGAATGGCCTTAAAAACTTCTTTAAGGAGTAAGTTGAGAGGCTGCTAAATCATTCACAAATCATTGCAGGCTGTGAATTATGTTTTTGTTTTTGCCAGATGCATCGTTAGAAAAGCTGATTTTAAAATGTAGTAGATTTGCATGCCCTAAGTATAGGAATTGGTTACACAAGAATATTTTATAAGGAAAAAGAGAAGCCTGGTAGGCCAGTTTTAATTAGAGGTGAATTTTACTCCAACAGTTGTGCTATGAGATTTAAGACAAAAACAAAACAAAAAAGCCCTCAGTTCAGTAGAAACTAGAAAGTAAAGATCTAGTATTGGGTTATTTACTTCATTCTCACTATGGAATATATTTTACCACAATACTGTAATGTAAAATATTTACTTTGGCCATGGCATGGCAGATGTGAGGAAGTAGTAAATATAGGAAGTATGGTAAATAACACATACACTACCAAAAGGCAGAAAATAGACCACAATAAGTCATGCGTTCTGCAGTGCCTATGGTAATTTAAAAGCATCCTGTATACTGTAGTACAAGCTTGCCATCAAAGCATAATATGTTGCCTCAACAGCAAATCAAATGAAGAGAATGATGTGGAAACATTTTAAAAAGTCTCTGTTGTTATTTGAGAACCCTATTCATAGAATACAAGACCAAGAAACAACCTCAGTGCTATTTTTGATAGGTTAAAATGATGTTTTAGTCTGTTTTGCAAAGGAAAAGATGATTTTCAAAATTTCAGAAAGTAAATAAAGAGGGTCTGTATATGTGAAATCACAGAGAAAGGTAAGAAAAAGAGAATTTTGTCATCCCTAGGAATTTCTGAATTTACAGCTGGGTTTTTGTCAGTGTTGAGAGAGAAACAGATTTCTTCCAGTTTCATGACAAAAAACATGATGAAGAAAAGAAAATAGAGGCTCGCATGTTAAAGACACCAGAGAATCCTCCTGGACCAACTCACTTTCTGAGTTTTGCAGAATGGAAGAATAGATTTATTAAGTATTTACAATCATTACAATGAGTATTTTACCATTTCAGCCAAGTAAGGGAGAAAGGAGTTAGGGGTTGAAGGGGAGAGACCAAGTAAATGAAAGCTTTGACAAAGAATGTCAAAGAAAGGGAAAGGCCAATTTATCCTTGAATAATGACATGGGTAATGTCTCACTTCCGCTAATCAGAGAGCAAGGCACTAAGCTTTGTTTTGTGTCACCTTGTTTGAATCAGAACAAAGGGTAAGTCCAACTATGTTAGCTCAGCAAAATATGGTGCATCGAATTTACTTTTCTTGGGTTATTTTTTAGTATCAAAATCTTCTTATGAACAAAGTTTTACACATTGTCTATTGAGCTAAGAATTAATTTTTATTTCACTTACTGTTTTAGCAGTCCAATAGTCCACAATGATGTCATTAATACAGAAAAAACTTAGTTGATGGTACAATTTTTTTTTGTACAAAATGGACTTATACTAATCCTCTTCACTGTTTAGGTGTACCTCTGAGTCCTAAGCTTGACTGTTTTTGTGTCCCTCATCTCACAGTGATGGTGGGAAATCACATCAGTAGTATTCTTGAAGTACAAGTCCTTGCCAGGAAGACCTTAATGGTGGAATTTTGTTCCTGATTAGCCTCGGATCTTCTTGGGACTAATTTTGTTCATTTTCTCATCCCAATCTCATTTTTCATCAGCTCCCAGCCAGGGTTTGAAAGCTGCACAACAGGATCACTTAAGCAAAGGGTTGCTGTTGTGGACACAGGAACAAGGGGGTCTGTCAGTCCTTCACTGTCCATGAGGTTCACAGCAAAAGCCCATCAGCTTCGGTGGCTACTGGCAAGCATTAAGCCAGCTACAAGTAGCCTAGACCAATGCAAACCCAGTTAATTCCTGACACCCTGTGCTGTCAGGTTGACATAAAGCTGTAGCCTTTTACTAGTGATGGCAAAAAGTCATATTCCCTGTCCTAAAAGAGCCCAAATAATTCTTACTGGGCTACAATTTATGCCATATGTAATTGAATAATGTATAAATCAGCCAGTATGACGTATGAAGATAAGAGAGACGTTAAAGACTGGCTGTTTGGAGCTGTTCCCCAAGGTGATATCACGAGGGCTGTCATTCAATTTATCTCTGCACTGCAGTGGGTGGGATGCTCAGGAAGTCTCTTGTCTGTCTACAACTGATTTTGATTTTAAAAACAAAGAAAGTAGCTTATAATATGCTTTTTTTCTTTTCTTTTCTGTTGCAAACACAGGTCCTCTTCAGTAACTTCATCTGCAACTCCTGTAGAGGGATGGACATAACAAATACAACTAACTAACTTGAAAAATGAACAATAATAATGAGAAGTAAAGAGTAAGTTTAATGAAGTAGGAAATCTGGCTTCATTAGTTCCAGGGTTCATAAGACTTTTTAATGTGTAGCGCCTCAGGCTGGATAAAAGTTGCCCAGAGCCTTTTCTAGAATGGTTACAAAAATTAAGTTCCTCAGTATGATTGAAAATCCCCTTCCTCTGATGATGGATCCCAGAGGGTTGCAGTCTGTAAAATCCTGCTGCTGCAGTGTGTAAGTAAAGAACTCTGTCATAATAAGCCATCAATAACTCTTGTACTAGATTACTATATAATAAATGTGATTTTTTTTCACTTAACTCTTTTGGTAGTTAAAAATAAATCAAACCTCCAAATTAGTCCACCTCGACCAACAAAAATGGATGTAACAGCTGCCAATCCAATGGAACCACAGCCCTTCACAAAGAGCTCAAATTTCATTGTGCTCACTTCTTCCCTTCCAGCTGACCAGCACAATATTACTTTTCCTTTTGGACGCCTGATTGAGAAGAAAATTCAGGAGGTATATAGAGATGTGTATGAAAAGCAGTGGCATTAACAGTACCATCTAGCAGGAACTCCACTGGCACTGCAAGATCATGAAACATTTCTTTGCCTACCTAGTGGGAGTTTCAAGACCACTTCCAAGTATTAATCCCTTCAGATAAAGTGAACAAGCAGGTCAGAAAGAGAAAGAGGCAACTAACCACAAAACAAAATGAATTTGATTGAAGCAATTAATATTCTCACCCAATATTTCATGGTTTAAACACTGCCTTTGAAATGAGATGACCAGGACATGATCAGTGGACAGATCTCTGACATAGTCCAGGAACAAAGATGTTTAAATCATATGGAGAAAAGGCTGGAAAGTACTGTTTATTCCCCCTGAGCACAAAAAAGAAAGTGAAGTCAAGAGACAGAAGATTGTTGTTTGTGTTTTAAAGATGCATACACGAGAAAATCTGATCTCCTGGCTATTTTTCTCCTGAAATGACAGTATTAGAACCATCTTTTCCACATGCACTCTCCATCCCATCCATTCACTTCAGCTCTTTTCAGAGTCAGAAGCTATACTATCTAAATTCACAAAACACCATGTATTGCTCTTTCTATCTTCTTGGCTTATAGCCAATACTCTATTTTGGACAGAGCCGTTCATACCACCATTGCTCCTGAGAGAATAAATGTTAATCATTGTTCATTTGTCTCCTACTATTGAAGCTGTGTAAATTTGGACGATTGCACCATTCGAATGAAGACAAATTTTGCCAGTTCCCACTTATTATTAATTTTCACAGCAACTTCTCATCAGCAAGTTGTATCCACGTGGTTATGAAAAGTGGGCTTAAATTTGGAATTTTATTAGTGTTTGCTTAAAAATGGTAATGCCACTGCCAAAGACATTTGGAAAGGAAGTAATTCTCCTCCCAGTACCTTTTAAAATCTGTTCCTATAGTAAGCAGATCATAAACCATAATCTAACCTCAGTGACTATTTAAAACAAGCTCAATTTAGTCAACCCTAAATTTCCAACAGCAACAAAACAGAATTTGACCCCTTAATTAAGCCTGCACTCAAAGTTTGATTCAGAAGAGGATCTGAGTAATGCAATAACACTGAAGCTGCCTATGAGGGTACTCAGCTGGAGGCTCAGCTTTTTGTCTGTACTCCAGTGAATTGATCAGTTGTTAAGTGATTTAGACAAGATTCTCACAGCTAGAAAAAAGAAAAAAAAAGAAGGAAACATCTGTTAAAGTTTCTGCAGAGAATAACTTTTGGTAGAACATTCTATATGGTATAAAGAAAGAACTTGTTTCTGTTAATCTTTTGTGTCTGGTCTTCATGCTTAAAATTATATCATCTCTTTTGTCAGCAATCACCAAAGCTCCCTTCTGCTCACCAAGGAGTATAATCAAATAACCAGTTTCAAAAAGAGCTTTCTGGATGTATTTCCATGAGCCAATTCCATTTTTTTTCCCTTTATAAAACCTTAGAACTTAGTTATCCAGTGTTTTCAGAAGTCAGGAAAATTCTCATGCAGTAAAAGGTGGGGCAACTGGCATGTCTGGAAAAATGAATCCTTTTGAGAGAAATCCAGACAAGTGCTTGAACAGAAAGAAAGTGAAGAAAGTGCTATGTAAATCTGCAACATTCGCAGGAAAAGGAGAAAAAACAGAAAGCAGTAGTAGACAGTAGTAGATTTAAAATAACTGGAAGGCCCTCAGAGCAGCACCATGAGTCAGAGTTCTTGGTTACCATGAGAATAGTGGTAGCGAGAAAATATAAGGCAATTTGGTGTTCGTTTAAAACTGTCAAATCTCCTCATCCAAATCAAACTAAATAAGTTCCACCAAGTCCTCAATCAACTACCTGTCTTCAAAATGCATCTTCCTTATCTAGAACAGTGAACACTGAACCTTTTGCTAAAACTGATCTTCAACAAAGAGTGATCTTTGAAACTGTGAATGCTCTAGATGCAAAAGATTCCAATACCTTGTAAAAACCAATAAATCACCTATATACTTGTATTGTATTTGTATTGTAATAGTATTGTATTTACCACTGAAAGAAAGACACATCTGGAACAACATACGGAGTTACTTTGCTATTTGATATTAGTTTAGAAAAGTAATAAAAAAATCCAAAGCAATAAATCAACAAATTAAATCTAAAATAGGTAAAAATTAGTTTAAATGCATACAGAATAGAGTTATTAGATCTGAAAGTCCCTGTTTATGAGGAATAATAATCTTGCATTTTACAAAAGAGACAGTAGAATTGCCTAAGAGCAGTCAGAATTCCTCATGTGTATGTTATCAAAGAGCTGGTGCCTCAACATATATTTTCACTATGATTTTCTGTAGTTCTCATCCCTGATTTAGAATGAGGAGCTCCACTGTAGTCCGAAACACTCTCAGTACCTCAATCTCAAGTACACATCAAGGCAGAGTGTCAATTCTGTTGCAGAGCATAAATGGAGATAGGTACAAATGGTAAGTTATGGTTTGCTAAATAAGCAATGCCTAAATGCTCTCTAAAATGAAGACCTTCCCATACTTCAAAAAATAATCTTCTTTAACCACTTTTATTGCTGCAGCAGACTTAATAGCAAATTAATACAATGCTACCACTTCAGAAGATGGAAATGCTCCAATGGATTTAGCTGGATATTAACAATCACAATACCAGACCTCTTTTACTGATATATCTCACTTAAAGCCATATTTCTCAACTAAAGCCACATAACAATTCTGGACAAAACTTCCTACCCCTGTT
>WEIU01016760.1:0-57677 GCA_013389925.1 Aegithalos caudatus
ATAAATATATATAAATATTCAAAGATTCAAATAAAATTGCTGATACTAATTAATTAGAACACAACTTAACCTGTTAAGAGTTCAAGGAGCATCCAGACAATGCTATTAGTCACAGGATTTATTTTTAGGTAGCCCTGCAAAAAGCAGGGAGTTGGACTCACTGGTCCTTATGAGTGCCTTCCAACATAAGATATTCTATGATTCTGTGAACTATGCAGAAGTTGTGGGGGAAGCATACAAAAACTCCCTTTGTTTAGAATTTACAGTAACAGACAAAGGAGATTTCTGGGGTGATCTGAAGACAAAGCTATGGGTAAATTATTTCTGGGCACAGCATTTTCTCCTGCTGTCCAAGTCAGTCTCAACAACTCCCCTAAGCCAATGACTGCTCAGACTCATCCAGACTATCAGCTAATCAAATAATTTTTGCCATCTCAGTTACATGAGTTTCCTATTACTGTGTATCACTGCAGCACATGGAGGGATAAAAAGGAGAAATTATTTGTACCATGGGAAAAACCAGAAAAAAAGACACAGAAGACCCCACGACTTGCTCTTAGCCTTCCACATCACTTGGAAATAAACACATCTAAGTTCACAAAAGAAATTCTTGATTGTTCTCTGAAGGTAATTTAAAGCTGAGAAGGAGAAACTGAACAAACAATGTTTAATTTCCAGGAGACAGCCAACAACTTATAGCAAATGAATAGAACTAATAACTGTAGTAAAAAACACATCAGGAAAACAAAATTATTTATCTGTCTCTATTGAACTGTATATAAATCTTTCCATTAAAGCTGAGCAAAGAAACCAAACTTGGTAAATTTTTCAGAGCACTGTCAATATGACAAAACATTTATGTTTGTGCCAATTCTCCATCCTAAATTCAACAGTCAGCCAACACACATGAAATTAATCACTGATCTATATTTGAGATAGAATATGACAATCCTGAGAGCATTAACTATATAGTAAAAACAAGCTGCATTTAAATGTTCAGTAATGAATAAAACTTGTTTATAGCCAAGGCACTTTTATTGACTCTTTCTAAACATAATCTTACTTTGTCTAGAACTACATTCTCTAAAGCTGGTTGGTCTTCTCCATCTAGTGGGTGTGAGGTAACCAGAGGAGAAGGACTGGTTGTGTCTGGTGCTACCATGAGACGAAATCTATCCAAGAGCGAGTAGAGTCTTTGGTGTCTGAAAACAGAAGAACACATCAGCAGAAAGCTATCTTAGTTTTGGAAATAATTAAAAATAGATAGACATCCAGTGACTCAATTCTAACCCCAGGACAGAAAAGCAGTAGGGTCTTCAGTGTTTTTGTTAGATACACGCAGCCATACGATGTAAACTTTCTTCAGGTATCAGAGGCCAAAATTAATTAACACCACCAACAAATAAAGATTTAAATTTAGAGTTAAAATGTCTGACATACTTAAGCTTAAAATACAGCTTTCTTTATCCAGCTAATCTTTTAATGAGTAAGAAGAATTGAAGTTAAGTGTACAGAATGTTTGACTGCAAAAAAATACATTTTAACAGATGTTAATCAAAAAGCCACTAAAGCTATACTTCTATTTTAAAAAATGATCTCTCACTACTATACTAAAAACTCCAGTTTCTGGATTTATGTCAGAGATTTTTTTTCCCTTTTTTGGTACAGGATTGGGGGGTTTTGTTTGTTTGGGCTGTTTTAAAAATTCCATTACTGCAATCAAGAACTTGTACAAAGTAATTTTTTTTTTGAGTTTTTAAAAAAAATTATATAGAACATTACCTATCTAGGCACATTACTATTGATCTACTGCTGTCTCACATTTTGGGTTTTTTCCCCATCTTTATTTCAGTCAATATTAACCTCAAACAGATATTAACCTCAAACAGCAATAAGAGGAGTAAATAAAGATCTTTCCAACATCAAACAAAAGGGGTTTTTTTAAATGAGTAATTTGCTCCTTTTTATACCAGGAGTTTAAACAGCCAGGAGATGAAACAATTAGAAGTTTTAACACAGTTGTCTGGGAGAAAAAACAAAACAAAACAAAAACCTAAAAAAACCCCAAGCCCACTTAGCTTGAACTGACAATATTTTACAAGTTTGAGGAAAATAAATTTGGCTTCAGTAAAATAGATTTTGTCAAGAAATTAATTTGCAGCTGCTGTCTCTCAAAAGTTAAATACTGAGTGGGATGCAGGAAAGAGAATTTGAGGTAACACTGTAGAGCCTGCTTTAGTTTTTAAGTAGTTCTTACTGCCAATTCAACGCAGCAAACACAACTGCCCCTTGGGCCAGAACATGCCAGCATCTTATGAGAGAATTTACTCCCACTTTACACCTAAAACAACCACTAGCTGACCTCTAGGAAAAAAGCCAGAAGGTAGGAAAACAGAGTTAATATGACTTAGAGCATTACTTAGTTTAACATTTTAACGTTATTATTTACCTTGCAGCTAGTCCACTGTTTTGAAGGTACTCCTGAATTCTATCCAGTTCTTCAACTGGTAACTGAGCAATGCTGTTCTATACAAAAGAATCACAAGAATTTTACAGGACACATATATGTAAAATCCCCCAAAATACTTTCACAGGCAGATAAAGTGAAATAAGGTAAACATTCACACATCTATATATGAATAAAAAAAATCGGTGAAACGAAATCACTTAATCACATTCGAATGTCCTTTAAATGACTGCTCTTGGTGACACTGCTCCTGCCCCAAGTGCTCCCCAGGCCCGGATTTGCCTGTACCTGCAGGGTGGCAGCCAGCAGCATCTCCACGCGGCGGCAGGCCAGCGTGTCCACCATGCGCGCCAGCACGCGGAAGGGCGTGCGCAGCAGCTTGTCCGCGTACAGCGTCAGCACCGCCCCCGACTGGCTCAGGTGGATGCCCTCCAGGCACTGCAACGTCTTCTTCAGGGTTGTGGGCTGGATGTGCAAACAGCACAAAGCAGAGAAACAGGCAAAAAAAATTACTATCAAGTTAGAATACAAAGATCTTGAAGCTAAAGGGAAAGATACTCGGATAAAACGATAGCAGACAACTACCTGATCAGTATTACCATCTCTGTGTGAATGAGTTACTGTGCTGTTTAATGAATAGAAGCACTAAGTTGTTTGATGTGTAACTGTAAAAGCTTACTATTAAAAGAGTAAGCAAAACATAGGGTGCAAAACTTTTAGGGGAAAAAAGTTACAGATTTAAGTGAAATTGCAAAAAGCTTTGAACACAATGAGAAACTTCAACTCTTTCTGGAAGAAGGAAGGAATATGTGCATAGTCAAGACACGTGACAGTACAGAAATCCAGACAATCCTTGGGGATTTTCTGAGCATATGTTAAGAAACAGCAGTAGCAACTCGGGATCAAAAGGGTGTGCAAATAATGTTTAAAATTTCTTTTATTTTTTTTTTTAATAAGAGCACCAATTCAGCACTAATATTCTAAAGGGAGAAACACAAACTAGTTTGACTCATGAAACCAATCTTGGTTTTGAGCAGTCTGTTAATACCAGCTATTTTAATTTTATTGTCTTTCCTGATAATCACCAAGCATTTCCTACATCTTCCATTAAAACATATTCAATTTAGTTCATTCTGCTGATTCTCAGCTACTGAAGCCCAGACCAGTATCATGTAACTTTAAAGCTGCCCTAGATTTGCACAGAGACAATGTAAAGAGATCGGAAACAGCACTGAAGTTATTCAAGGTGCAATTGGCACAATTACCTCTACATTATTATCACATTAATCACAATTATCTTTAGAGAAAGTCCAGCAAATGACATTTCCCATGATTTAGAGAGATGCATACAACCTTACAAAACACCATCCACTCCTTTTAATTTGAAAACTAAAAAAATGAACAGAAATAATACCCTGAATTTCTCAGGGATTTTCCTTCAAGTGGCTACAACTTTGGGAACAGATCAATGCGGAAGGCATGAGTTCACAAATCATTTTCATCTTGCCAGGGCCTATGAAGTGGACTGGTTCCTAGTCCTGCCTCTGTAGTTAGTTTGCTATCTATATTACTAAGGCACTGAAATCAAAGTTGAAAGTTACAGCTTTAATTTACCTATCAGATATTGATTATGTGGGATAATATCCATGAAGGAAGAAAAGCAGCTTAACCATCTCCACTTGAATTCATAGATTTGATAGACTGGAACACATTTAATATTGGAGTTGCTAATATAAGGTTTGCTGCTTGCATTTTTAATAAGTAACTTTAAAAATAAAATTTGAAGTCGATAGATGACCCAGAAATGTCAAACTTTGCATACTTATCAGTTAAACTTATGCTGACACGAAGTGACTTTGTTCTTTCAAAGAAGTCAAAAAGTTAAACTTACAGCTGCAAGATTCTCACACCGTGACTGAATGGCCTGGATGAAGAGACCACTGGCTGCTGAATTCCTGTGAACAGCACTGATAAAATCCTGCACTGGAGGCTCATGGGACAGATTAATCAAGTCTTGAACATGATTCACAATAAGCCAGGTCAGGTGCTCCGAATCATGTAGGTTTTGACACTAAAGGGAAAAAAATTAAAATCTGATTGCAGTAACACAAATGTTGAGACTTTAATTACTAACCACAACACAACATAAAGCTTCTTATAAATAATTCTGGTAGCTAAATAATGGCACAGATTGTCTGTATCTTAATACCACCATAATTATTTTTACACAATAAATTTTCCAAATGTTTTGCTTTTGTTGCAAATTAAGGTATTTACCATTAACATGCAACTTATTTTTCTAAAAAAACACTAAAAAACAGGTTAGAAACAAGTAAATTGACATGACTGATTCAAAGATGCTGCTTTTAATGAAATGGTGTTTGAAATACACATGCACAGAGTTGTCTTGTAAAATGTGATTTTCATTTAGGCTTCTTAAAGATTTCTTATTACTGCTGGCCTTCAACACAAAATGAAGAATTTCTGGAAAGTAAATCCAAAGAGATCTGTCAATAATTGATGTCAAACCTCTAAAGGCTTGGGTACATCGACATGCAGTGGAATTGCAACATGAAAATATCTGTAGAGCTAACCAGGCAATGCTGAGAGCTTGTACAGCACCTCAGTAAAGAGGTTCTGGAGGATTTTACCTTGGATGACCTCTAATCTGACTCTAGTGACTGTCCATTAGTACTTGAAGTGCTTCCTAAACATAGCTTTCTGTTCAGTTGAACCTGAAAGGAATGCAGTTTCCTTACCTCAAAACTGATCTGAGGTGCAAAGCCAAGTGCAATACCTCCTACTTACTGAAGATTCACTTCAAAAGTTCCCAGTGAACTAAATACTCAGGCAGCAAAAGGCCCAAGGCACAGAAATTGTTCTCACTGGAGAACCAAAATGAAAGTTTAAATGTTAATGTAAAACCTCTTTTCTTACATTTGTTGTCTCCTGGACACTGTGCACTGCTACTGATGTCAGGTGGTCTGGAACTACTTAGTATGCTCCAAGCACCTCCCAAGTAAGGGAAGTGATACCCAGAAGGTAATTCTATCACCCACCAGGTAAACTTTACAAGCCTAAAGAACTCTCAGTACAGAACAGAAAACAATGCCAAATGAGGTCATATCTAAGCTTACAGAAGCACCATCTGAAAATAAAATTACTGGTTTCACAGATCTTCATTTTTCACTTAACACACTTCACTTTTCAGTTAACACATATCAGTAATAAATGACTGTCAGCATCATAAAATAACTCAAAACTGTAGTTATAAAAGTCATAATTCAAAACTTACAACATAGTCACAAAAGAGAATGAGGGCTCCTCTTCTCACAATCTCACGATTGCACATGCCACGCTTAGACTCCAAGTCGGATTCATCACTGTCTCCAGATATATGAGGGCTAAGCAATTTAGTAGTAGAAAGGCTGTGTCGCCTGCAAAAAGTACAAGATATATTGTTACTATTTTCTTAGTATGGCTACTGAAACATGAATAACCAAACTGCTTGGAGTACCCTACCAATGTCCATACATGACATCTTTCCCTGTTAGCTTCATTCAAACATTACACTTCCTTGAAGTAGACACTTTTTTTTCCAGCAGATCTTTATTTTTTAACAATTGCAGTATTGCTTCTTACTTCTTCAGACAGTCTAAAGAACTAAATGAGTTATTTAAAAGAAAAACACAGGCTGTTGCCTCTCTGGTAGGATAGTAGAACCTACTACTATATTTTCTTCTCAAACCAAACCAGTGCTTTTGAGCACTTAGTCTAATGTCAGATTAAAAGTGATGCCCAACCCAGAAAAGAGATGATACTGGTAAATTTAAAAATAAAAAATTAATGCTATTTTATTTCATAGAATCATCAAAGTTGCCTGTAAGATCATCAAATCCAACCTATAACCTAGCACCACATCAGGGCCCATATGCCAAAGTGCCACATCCACACACCTTTCCAACACTTCCAGGGATGGTCATTCTACTCTTCCCAAGACAGCCTTTTCCAAAGCCTGAGGAGCTGCCCTGCTTTGCTTATAATCCTGGTAATGCCATATTTCCACAAATTGGAATAATATATTTTCAATACATAAGGTTGAACTGAAGCAAGAATCTCACATTTGTGAAAGTACTGATGACTTCAGTCATACAGCAAGACAAGACTGCACAATGCTCACTGCACAAGCACCAGAAATGTCTCTCAAGTGATTTGTTCACCTCTCTCTACAGTTAAAACAGAGGAATACCCACCCTCACAGGAGGCACCTTCAATATCCACTGAGGACAAATCATTCCAAAGCCTGACAGGTGGGATAACCTGACTTCAGACCAAGAGAATACTCATTTTAGAACCAATCTCCAAATTTCAGACAACTAGTGTTAAGTGAGGTTATTACAGTGCTCAATGCTAATGAACCAGCATGGTGCTAATACCATGTTTTGTCAGCATTTAGCAACAGACCCACTGAGAACAGACAATCCTGTAGCTACAGTTACAGTTATGGGATCAGACTGCATTGTCACAAACACAACACTGTCCCTCATCTCCACTGGTTATTTCCCAGAAAGTGTAATATGAGGTCTCCAAATAAACATGAAACATTGAGTATTTTACTATAGTTATTTCCATAGTTTTAATAAAAAGCAGTACAGAGATGTTGATTTCTTGCCTTAGAAGTGGAGAGATTACCTGGCAGTTCTTCTGAGGAGCAACTCAGTGCAGGACACATTTCTTTAGTTTGGAAGTCACACCAATGTCAGAACAGACAATATGTACACACATGAAGTAAATGCCTAACTACATTTCATAATCCAAGTAGCACCATTCAATGAGCTGACAGGCTTGGCAGAAAGCAGCTGGATTGTTTTAGTATGATTTTAGAAAATACAATAATTCGAAACACACTACTAGAGAAAAAAAACAACTTACTTTGGGGTTTGATGCACTTCTGACCACCAGTTGTAATTGGTATAATTGACAAGAAGCAAGATGTGACACCAGAGGAGAACTAAAGAAGGATGAGTGGGAATCATGGACTGAACAAGGTCACTCAGACTTTCAAGTGTATAGAAACTACCATCAGATCCATCTCCTGTAAAAAGCCTGGTGGCTGCAGCTGTGATTCTTCTAAACATCCCTGAAAACAATAAAACCATGTTAGAGTAACAAAGCTCTAGTCTGAATTCTGAAGTCTTAAAATTATTCAGGATAGAATTCCTGTAAGAAAGGTAAATTCTAAACAGTTTTACAAATTTAAGACAAGTGAGGAAGTTTGTCCAAGGGCAGTGTGTAAACCATAAATGACAATCTCTCAGACCCAATAAATAATGTTTACATAAGTTTCATGACATTGTCATTCGTCATTAAACTTACCTGTCACCTGTGGACCAGGGTTAGTTTGTTTGTTTAAAAATTAAAACAGAGATATTCTTAAGAACTGTGAGGTAACTACTACTCTGCATGTTAAGGAAGAGAACCTACAAGTATCCTACTTCAGAGGATGGCTTTCCAAACACATTTAGTTGAAACTAAATTTATTCTGTTTCATCCAATTCCTAAAGTGCAAAACTTAGGTATTTCTGCCATTACCCTGAAAACGGAACACTCAGCAAAAAAGCAAAATTTTGCTTTCTGATTTGCTGATTCTGTGTTTGTATGCCCAAACAAAGGCTGGGGAAAAAAAGAAATTAGAAAATGGTGGGAAAACAAGGAAAGTTGTCTAAAGGTGTAAGACTTTTTGAGTTTCTATGAGAAGATAAGATCAGGGGAAAAAACAAGTTTCTTCAGAGTCAGTTAGAAACCAAGAGCTAATCAGAATAATGAAGGAAATCTGCAGTGATACTTGCTTTCCTTGCCAGACATACAGAAGAATGAAGCTGTAAATTCCACAGCCATGTGGACCAATTTAAGCTGCCCCCAGGACTGACAAACACACAATGTAAATAGCAAAGAATGGGAAAAACAGCTGAGTCTCAAATCTCTGGTTCCACTTCTTAGCAAAGCAGTGCTAGCCCCACTCCAGCTCCCTGCAGAAACGACACCATCTAGTGACTTCCCACAGTCATAAAAGCCATTGCATGCTCATTTTTACTTTGTGCATGCCTTTTATTTCTAACTTCAAAGGAACACATTGAGAATGTTCACTTATCATCATTTATAGCTTCCTACAGTTGGAAACACGGGAGTCAGCAATGCTCATATTTTGAAAAAACTGCAAAGAGTGAGAAGACAAAACCTGCAACTAGAACGGTGGTTAGAAATGACAGAACACAGCCCATGTTTCCAGACACAAATTGCTGTAAGCTACACCCATAGTTAGGAGAATATAACTTAAAGAGAAAATAATTATGGAGGTTCTAACTGAACAAAAGAGAAGTATTACAAATTCAGGCAGTTAGTTAATCCTCAACTTAAATAAATATGACATGAAAATACAGCCCAGGTGTCTGAACAACTTTTCTTCTACTCTGTTACACCATACAGGTACTAGTGGTAATAATATATCTGAAGTTATTTGTAGTTTTACATTATATTAATTTCTAGAGATCATCCAACCAATATACCCCAATGCTCTGCATGAGTATTTTAATATTTAATTTTAATTTTGCATGAAAATTTCTACATGATTCCTGGCAAGATTCCCAGTGCAGCCTGGAAGCCAGTCACAGCAGCAGAACCAGCTGAGCCTTCCTTTCAATTATCCCCAGATCCCACTGTGGAAGAACCCACTGCCCCAATTACAATCACCAGGTTCATTTTCTGATTTCATTGCTCCTGGCTTCACACCATTTAATCACTTTATGCTAAAACACCTCAGTGTAAGTTATTTTTTATAATATTTGATTCAAATATTTCTCCTAAAATAAGTTTATATATAATTTAAAATATATACTATTATAATGATATAATTTTATATAACAAAATAATATGAAAACATATTAAAATTATTACTGTAACAAACTCATGGAAACTGTCATTCTGTATGTCCAGAGTTCTGGGCCCTAAAGCACACCTAAAACAAAGATTAATTTTGTGCTTCTTCACACACACTCCTAGAGTCTCTGCACCAAGAACCTTGGTTTGGAGGACTCCCATTTTACAGACCAAGGCAACACATGAATGCAGAGTTCCTTGTCCCATGTCTCCAAAGAAGCCTATGAAGCACCATGGACCTTTAAATTGCAGACAACTGAGAGTAAATCAAGGCTGCATTTCAGCTGCAAGCTGAAAATCACAAGGCAAAAAGGGAAGTCATAGCAAAGAAAGAATAAAAGAACAGCAAGATAGCATCACTATTCAGAAAATAAGACTAAGGAATCACCAAAGGGGTAGATATTGGATATTCAGCAGAAGGAACCTAAGGGAAAATTTCAAAACCTGAAGAAAGGAACTCAAGACCAGCTAGCTGGAAAAGTGCTACCTTTCCTGGTTTTCTGGGGTGGTGTTTTGGTTGGTTAGTTTTTCATTTGGTTTGTTGAGGTTTTATTTACTTGTTTGTTTTATGTATTTTTATTAATTATGGCAAAACCCAGGAACTTTCCTTATCATGAGTCTGAGCTAGTGGTCTGTGACTTGGTATTTTAAGCTAGACACACCAATCAACCTCCAAACTGAGACAAAGCATGAGAAATATAACCACAAATTTGGAATGCTCTGTTTTTTGGACTGAAAAACTTTAGACAGTTAAAAGGAGAGATGAAAAGTCACTGCTTACATCTTGTTCCACGAAGACAGAAGAAATGTGCAAAATGTGCCCTGGAAGCATGAGCACCATGTTTGGTAAGTTCTCTACACGGAGTAAGATGTAACATCTTCAGCCCCCACATATCCCTTCTCAGGAGTTCAATGCATTTATGAGTTGTCTTGGAACTTAAAAAACACCCTACCACTGCATGCTATGGCATGGGCAACATTTCAAGTATTACCTGATTTGAAGATATGTATTAAGCACATAAGCAGCGTGCCCAGCTCCTGGCAGTAGAAAGTATGTTGCTGCTCATTCATGTCCACTTTCAATTGCTTGGTAACAATATCTTCCAGTAGAATGCCAACCAGCTGTAGTAAGAATCTTGAAAGAAACACAATCAATAGGAAAACTATCAGCCCTTCAGAAAAAGATGAGGTTAAGCTATGAAACTTTGGTTTGAAAAATAAACTGTGAAGTTCTTGTCCATTCATCCTAAACATATTAAATGAAATGCTACAGAACAGGTTAACTTAAAACAAATAGGATGCTATATGACCACAAACCCTTGAAAATTACATATTAAATCTAGATTATCTCTCATCAGCTACAGCCACAGGAGCATTCATTCACTGGCCCAACTCACAAAGCAAATATTCAGAATGCTGTGGTGTCTTTATAGTGACTTGCTAAAAGCAATTGAGCTAAATCAAACTAAAAACCATCTGTGACAGTTACCACAGCTCAGCTGAGCAGGGGTAATTCAGTAAGACACAGTAACTCACCTGTTTACATCCCCTCATCTAACCACACTCTACCACACAGATTCTTTATCAAACCTCCAGCTGGGACAATGTGTGGTGTCAAAAGAGGCACCAAAAGAGGCCAATTGAGGAAAACCATCCTTGCTCCTGGCCATAACCATTACTCCATTACTTACATCACTGCTGTTGGATGTAAGGTTCACAGTGTGGGTGGTCCAGAAGACCTTCTTCCCTCTACTCACCACTCAGAGTGAGCTGAATGACATGAAACAGTACTCTATTCCCATCTGAAATTCCCTACTTGAGTAAAATGTTACTATTTTCTTAAACAAACATCTATTTCAAATGCTTCCCACCACATTAAAACATAATGCCTTAATGACAAACATTATGTCAACATAATACTGCTGCCATCTCTCCATGCTTCCTTTGCTTGAAGTTTGTCACTGTCCAAGGACATTAACATGGGAAGCCAACTAGACAAAGCTGGGTCTTAAAAAAAAAAAGAAAATAAAGAGCAGGACTAACTCAATAGGTTTGAATCCCACTGATGCCAAGTTTCTAATACAGAACCTGGGCTTCCATTTAAAGGGATGTTTCACCTCCACACAGGAAAGGAGAAAAGCAGTGAAGTTTCTGGACCTGATTTTAGTAAGTCCAGGATTCACCCACTTTAACAGTTCTATTAAGTCCTTCACTTGGCTTGAGAAGAGATACCAGAACAATTCAAAGTCCTACTAAAATCTGCTCAACTTCTCCATCTCTGTCCAGCTCGCTATTCCTTCCTCCACACACACTTGTCCCATATCACCTTATTAACAGACTTGATTCCATTCAGACAAAAGTTTCATACATGTTAAATATTGCCCAATGTATTTGTGATTTCTCAGAACTCTTTACCTTTTCCCAAGTTATGAAAGACAGTGTACCTGGAAAATGTCTCTTCAGGTGGGTATTTCACCTGTTTGCCCTCAGTGTGATCCTCTGGTGTGGACACGTTGTTTTCTCCACATCTCAGTCTGTTGATTGCTTGACATGAAATCAAATATGGTGAGAAGGAAAGCTCTTGTATACGGGATAGAACGATGTCTTCTGTTGATTGTGAAATCAGAACTCTAAGGATGGCTAAAATTCCAGAAATCCACAGCTGGACAGTGCTCACTGATGCCTAACACAAACATGGAAATACAGAAGATTGAACACTTTTGAAGTTAAATGACACAACTTAGAAAGGCATTAAAAATTAGCATTTTCATTAACTTGTAAAAAATCAGATCATTTTGAGAATGGAGCAAACCAGATTTTAAGTTCAGATCTTATGAAATGCTATTCCTGTGGTAACTGTCAAGCTCATGTTCACTGGTAAACAATCTCTCAGCTATAAAAGCAGTACTAATACTTCTATAAGAAAAATGTAATTTACCTATTAAATTGCATTGTTTTATTGTAACAGTACATTCCTTTACATTCCTGATCCTCAACATACAAAATGAAGGAAAGTCATTCATAAGCAGAACACTCCTGTACCAACTGACCCCAGTTGATAAATCACATTAGATCTAGCCAGTTTGCTTCCAAATTCTGCTGCTGGTACTTTAACATCACTTAGTAAATTATTAAAGAGAAACACATTCTCTTTTGTTTTGCATTAAAAATACCAGATTCTCTCTCCTTTGAAAACAGTAGCTTACCATTGTTTTAGGAGTAACAAACATACTCCTTAAAAGCATGTCCACAGGGCGAAGGGATGAAGGGGCCAAAATTTCAAACAAAGTGTTCAATACTCCCAAAGCATCATGAGAGTCTATATGCATCTGTGAAAGAAAAACACAAAACTGATTTCTAACTAACTGTCCACTAAAGGTAACTTCAACGTAAAATTAACACTCCACGTTTTAAAAATCTCTATAACCAACTGTGTAATAAAGCTGCTCTTTAGAGTATAAAATTCAGAGCAACCAAATGCTATGAAAGATAAATTAAAGTTTCATGGCAGGCCTTCCTAGATATGAGTTTGGAGAATATGGACAAGAAACTGTCACATGAAACCCACTGTGCATACCACATATATTTCATTTGGAGAAATAGGCCTTATTCAGAGAATGAGACCAGAAGACTGACTTGTCATAAAATTCAGAGACTTTTCTCCTCCCTTCACATCCTACCAGGTTTATTTATAGATGCAATGCTGGTCACGATTAAACTTAAGCAGGTAACTAGGAGAAAAGAAACCTAATCATCAGAAAAGTGAACAGCTACAGTAGTATTAATGCAATAGAGGCAGGACAGCTTACTTGAACAGTTTTTTACAGAAATTATAAAACAATTAACTGCAAAAAGCAAAGGACCAGACTAAAAATCTAGATGACCCTATCCAGCTTAAATAATTTGGAAGGTTATCATGTGCAGTCACACAAAACAGCAGCAATTTCACTTTGTCAGCATTTTAGCTCTGCTCTAAAACTGTTGTCTGATCTTGCCCACTCTCCCCAGCCATGACATCTCCTCACAGGATTGGGGAACTGCCATCATGGAGCACGGAGTATCTGGGGCTAGAGCACCCCTGCTACAGACACAAGCTGGGGGAGCTGGGGTTGTTCAGCCTGGAGAAGGCTCAAAACAGAACATTCCATACCTAAAGGGGCTACAAGAGAACTGGAAAGGGACTTCTTTTGCACAGGCAGGTAGTGATAGGACATGGGGGAATGGCTTTACACTGAAAGAGGGTGGATTTATTTTAGGAAGAAATTCTTTACTGTGAGGGTGGCGGGGCACTGGAACAGGCTGTCCAGAGAAGGTATGAATGTCCCATCCCTGGAAGTGTTCAAGGCCAGGTTGGATGGGGCTTTGAGTGATCTGGTCTGCAATTAGACCCACTGTAGCCATGAAAAAAGTAATTATGACATTCTAAGAACATGGGACAATGTTCACAGCATTTATTAAGTGTTCTGATATAATCATGTATCTAAGAGAAACAGTATGACCTTCCTCTGGAGACAGTCTTGATCATACTGCATAAGCTTCATGCATTTAAATATGAACTTAATCACTTCAAAGACTTAAGTTTACCTTGCAGCAATTGTTTTTTTCCAGATATAGCAACCACAATTGCAAGAAAATTTATCTTTATATTAAAAAAAGGAAAAAAAAATACTCAAAGCCACTACCGATACATACATTACAGCACTTATCTCAGGTGATTACAGAATTAAAACAATCATATAACCACCTGTTGTTTTGCAAGCATTGGGAGAATAATGTCAGCTATTTGCCTGGACAATCTCTTCCATTTGTCTTCATTTTCTTTATGACACTGTTGCAATACCAAGATGAACATTTCTAGCACCTGAGGAAAAGTAAAAAGTAAGTAATCATCCACACTAACAGAAAACATTCAAGTAATACCACAGTGGGAAAGAACATCGATTTCAACCATCTACCAAAAAAGACAAAAGGGAAAAAAAAACCCACATGAGAAAAGGCACAACGTTTTTAAAATCCCATTTTCAGTTTAAAAGCCTGTTCTTAGTTATGAGTTTTTTGGTGGTGGTTTTCAAAGTATTTTCCAGTTACTTTTATAAACCAGGGAAAAAAAAGTTTGCTTTGTACTTTTTATATGATATTTGTCAAAAGACTACTCAAACAACTGGAAAAAGAATCATAAATCTAAATACCACACCACTTTTTCAACAAAAAGGAGAGGAAGAAAGAAGTTTTCCATCTGTATACTCTGTCTTGACTCCAATAAAATTTAAATTTGGTCAAGGAAATAAAATAGACATTTTTATGGAGCTCATTCACCTGAGATATGTCACTTTCACATAAAAATTTTAAGAGACAACATAATGGTGCCCACCAAGCAAGGAGCACTTCTGGTAGCAGGATGTGTTATAGGCTTGAAGGTTACAGAGACCACACTTTGAAGGACAGACAGACAGGAGACACAGCAAGAAAGAATGTTAATATATGAACTGGAAGGGGCACAGAATAACCCGTTTCAGAAAAAAAGTTTGAGCACTTGTAAAGGAAATTCAGGTAGTTCAGATTAGGGAGAGAGAGATTCCCAGGTGATTTTCTTCCTAAAGAATTTTCTCATGTGAGAGGAGATAGGAGCAATTCCAGGCTGAAAAACTTAACTCTGGAGCCCCAGGGGTGGCAGCTCCAGCTGTAACAGAAAAAAGTTGAAGCTCCAAAAGTCTTGGAACCTCTCAAATGTCCAGGGAAACCACTGCAGACCATCCCAGCCACAGCAGGGAACAACAGAACAGCCATGGGTTGGTTTATACATATTGCACCAGTAGAACAGAGCAGAGTAAGAGCTACAAATGGGAGGGTGTGGGAAGAGCAGTGCATGGGTGGTCTTTAATAGGTTAAGTGTGTCAGAAGGGGATCTGCCAGCAATTGCAGTACCTTATGTAACACAAAGTTATTCACTATTTCACATCATGTGTCTACAGAGTGTCATTTCATATAGTTATATTAGTCATTTTATGATTATAAAACTACAAATTCAAAAGAAAATGTGGATACACAAAATTACCCCAATCTGAACATGCAGTTCTAACAAATTATTTTGACAAGATGTACTGACTTTTTTCAGAAAATACAGTGCTTACATTAGCATACACTAGAACTGCATTTTCACATTATGAAAGAAAGGCACATTAGTTTTGTTAAGCACCTGAATAAGCAGTAAGATCCCATGTTGATCATAACACTTCTCTTAAAATTACTTTTATGTTTTTCTTTAAAACAAAGTGTATTGACAAAAGTCATTTTTACACTCCTACAAAGCAGAAACATGTTTTCCAAACCTGTAAAGTCTGGGTCAAAGTAGTAAGTCGTAACAAATACCTAATTACCAGCGTCATTACCTTGTTCAAGTGTTATTCAAGATATTGTTATTGTACAGCAATACCTAAATCATCTCCATGCAGCATTTTTCCTAATTTTAAACTTCTTTCCCTTTCCATTTTACTCCCATTCTTTTACGTTTCTTCTCTTCCACCAACCTCCTGTTTATTCTGTCTGCAACACAGCCAAGATCACAATCCTACCTGGAGCTTTTTAGTGCTTCATTTTCCAGGCTTGACTACGAAACTCTACAGATACATTACCTGACCTGAAATACTGATTTGTAGTGCAGACCATTTCCCATAACCTTAAAAACCTTTGCATACCTTCTCTATAAGGAAAGATACCACACAGAGTCCAGCTACTCCAGTTTTGTATAGAAAACTACTAATACTGCCTGAAGCACTTGTAGCAGTCACAGCAATGTTACCCTTTCACAGACCACAGAGGGGGACCCTTCCTCCTCCTCCTCCTCTCCTACCTGGTGGTACTGGATAAGTCTCAGCAGCATTGACACTACAACTTCCTTCTGAGTTTCCAGCTCTTTTCCAGCATCAGCTTTATTTGTTCCTCTTAACACAAAGAGATCATGAACAATGGGTTGCAGAGCTGGTATTGCTGAAATGAGATGTATTTGTTTTAGTATGAGACAAATCACTCCTGAACAGTCATTTCTTGAACTAACAGTTCAGTTATTAAAAGTAAACTGGGTTGTAGTTGATTAAAGGTTTTACCCATATCTAAAAACCCACAAACCTCATATTTATCATGCATAATGATAGCTATTTCTTTTACTTCTTGTAGAAAATTTAAATTATGGACACATTTGCCCATTCTCACAGAGCTAAGAATAATATATTTTTAAAAAGTATTTCTCAGCAGAATTCCAGCATATTGGAAAGTATGAGAGAGATGCTTCTACTTCAAGCCTGAAAGTAGAAGGAAAAGGAAGTGGACTAAAAATTAAAAATCAAAGTCTTGCACATACTATTAAGTTGTGAACTTATTACTGGAAAAGCTTCAAATAAAAGCTTTGTTGCAATTATGAACAATACAAAATGTGGGGCAGTACTGTTAATATGATATAATAAATTCCTTGAAGGAAGTGAGAAGTATTTCACATCTTAGAAGTTACTGTCTTCTGGAACCCTCAGTATGGTAACAGTTTTCTATAGCTTAGCAGTCAACACCAGATTTATTGCTGAACTATTACTAATAAGTGTCAGTGCCTTTCTTCTTTCTTTCTTTTCAATAACTGTATTTTTTTTTTTTTTTTAGAATTACCGTGTGTAACAGCTTTCCTCCCACTGGCCATGATACCATCACAGAGCTGAATAATCTTGGGAATTCCAATTATTTGTTTGGAATGATATCGCTCATAAGACAGCAACACCAGGAAAAAGAAGATATTAGGAATAATTGCTTCAGACTCCCTGAAAACAAAACAAAAAATTCAAGTGTCAAGTTTGAATTGCACAGCTTTGTTCAGTAAAATTCATCTTTTTACAGTCAAGGTTTTTTGAAGATCATACTGTTCTGGTTTCATACAATACTTCTGTAATTTTTGTGCCCTGTTCTGTACAATGGGTTTTTTCCCCAGGGATTTCTTTCAAGCTTTGACCATTACAGTTACTAATATTGTAACATACTGTCTAATGTACACTAGATTATTTCTGTAGGAGCTCCACACAGCAAAAGAACTTCTTTCTTCATTAAAACTCAAGTGTGAGGAGGAAAAAACAGAAATAACTGACAGTAAAAATGGCACTGCCTTGCTTATGACCTATTAGGTCCTATACAATGTGTATCAGGAGACCAGAGTACATATGGATTCACTCTGAATACACAATAGGAAGAAGTAGCTCTTCCTTAAGCAACTGCACCTAGCAATGAAATGCTGATTTCTGGAAGCACAGCTTTGGCAGGGGAGCCCAAAGAAATGGGTTTACAATACCAGAATGAAGAAATAAAACAACATAGTTGCAGATTATTATTATTTTCCATGTTACTTCCAGACTTCTTCAGTCACATGGAACCTAAAATATCTGAAACAGTTACCACTGGAGCCAGAGAATAAACAAGCACAGTGCCCAGAAGAGAACTCTCCCTTTCTCATAAGGCAGAAATAACCAGCAAATCTAATTATTACTTGTGACACATCACTAATCTTTCAGAACAAGACAGTTGCAAACCCTCATTGTTCGAAGGATCTTTGCCAATTTCATACCTGAACTGTCCTACTTCAATGTATTCAAACTGCTTTAGCACAAATCCAATAAACACCTAAAAGAGAGAATAAAGTGTTCATCAGAACAGAGACATTAATTCCCATTTGAAACCATTTTGACAGTTATAGACAGGCATTGAAAATCATTTGCACTAGGTTATGAAATGTTGCCTCTGCAGTTACAGAAGATGGAGAAACCTGCTGAAGCTTATTACAGCTTGCATGAACTTATGCCATGTTTAACCTGTAGTCTGTATATTTTAAGTATAACTTCATCTTCATCCCATGGAATACAATATTTGAGGTACTACAGTCAAGAAGTTAAGAATCAGCCAAAAATCTCAACTGAGATAAAATCCAAAGCACTTAGCATTTAAAAGAATTCTCTTTATGAACTTACAGAAAACTTAAATATTGCAAGTCACGTTCATTTATAAACCTGAAAACTACAACTGTAGTAAGTAAAACACTTGTAAGTAAATCACTTAAGTTTTGTTACAAATTCATTGCTTCTATGGAAAATTACACAGATTACTGTATTTGCCACTAACTCCCCTCACTGCCATTAACATCAAAAAAAAGTTGTCAACCACGATGTTCATTATCAGTCATAGGGAAGTCCACACTCTCAGTATGGAAGAAGGTATTTCCATTTGTAAATGAAGTTTTATTTAACAAAAGTAACTGTATTGTCCACACCATTTTATTCCTCAAGTCAATCTCATGAGCAGTTCTCCAACAGTTGTTGCAGAACTCAGAAAGTCATTTACATGCAAACAAACCCCAGAAGTCTGAAGCTATTTGTAGCTCAGGGGGGCGGGAAACTGATTCTCACCCTCCTTTAAATCTCTGTTTTCACTTATAATACAATGAATGGACTGCTGGCAATACTTTTGCTGCAGATGTTAATTGAGCCTGCTGGTGAGATTGCTGTATTTCAGATGTGGTGAGGTACCAACCTGATCTGAATCCAGAAGACAGTAGTTAACTCGCAGCTGAACCAGTTGAGCAAGCAAGTCTAGAACTTGTCTCTGCAGCTGTACCGACGTTGTTGTTGTGTATTGTTTCAGTGCTTTTATGACAAGGGGTTCAAATAAACGAATGTGATTGTGAATAGCATTCTGTAATAGAGAGATTTTAAAGTAATCTAACATCTGAACACATTTCTGATTCAAAGCTAAATTAGTTTTAAAAGGAGGAGTAAGATTTTAAATCTAAGGTATAGCTCTTTCAGGAGAACACAGATACAAGTACCTTATCAGCACGATGTTTTGCTGCACTGGAAATGTTAGTTTTCAGCTGTGTAGAAACTTTCTGCAGCACATCAAACCATCTGTTATCAAAAAAAATACAAAAAAATCCCCAAACATTAAAAAAAATACAACAAATATACTGTCCTTAGATGTATTCTATTCTGCCAATGCCAACTTTTCTTAATCTACTTGACTGCTTCAAGAATCTTAGTAAAACCAAACAGCAGAGACAACCTACAATGCATTCTGATCAGAGAAAGATTTTTCTAGTCTTTGCTTAGTTATCCTTCTGCCTTTACTTTAACATATTGACTATTTGCTGTATTTATAAATGAATAGTATACTTTTGAAAACAAGCATTTAAAACTATTACGCTTTTAAAAAACTTCAATGATATCCATTTTAATGACCTAACTTTCCTTTGGAAAACATGTTAGTGATGACTGCAGTCAGGATGTTCTTACCAAGACAAGTTACTCTGCTTAAGCCTGTATTTTCAAGTTACACAGCACCCTAATGATACTCACGCTTATGGAAAACACTAAGAGCAGATTCTAGTTCAAGTTAACATTAAAATGTAAGGGAAGGAAGTTACCCTGAAGCATCATGCTCCTGCTCAGCCTGAACCATGTTCCTCAGACTGGCATCAGCCAGGGCCTGTGTGAAGTGTGTGTAGGGTGCCATGAAGCAATAGTGGTAGAGACCAGGCCTCAGGTTGGAGGAACCCAAGCGCTGAGCTTTGCCTTGGGCTTTGCTGGGGTGTGAGGACAAGCCATCGTACTGGGATGCCAGATTTGTCCCAAACAATGTTTTCAGTAACTAGAGAGAAAAGTTGGAAGGAAAAGAAGAAAAGTTAACATTTCAGGAAAACAACCCCTTGGCTTGTCTCCCATCATAACCAACCTTTGAGGACTTAAACCTAAGTATTTAACTGGAAGCCTGCAAGAAATCCATCACTAAGGCAGTCAGTTCCTTGCTTTCTAGGGGCGTTTTTGATGCAGTTAATTGGCTAAAGGACACTTCTGGTAAAGTAGGAAAGAAGCTTATTTTCTGAACACTGGCTAAAATAGTTCTGTGAACTGGAAGCAGTTCAAGAGGAAACTACATTATTCAGATAGGATCAAGTTACAGACCAAGCAGTAAAATGAAAGAAAATATGCTCTGTTTGCTCCACCTAGACCAATGTTTCTACATACCACTTCCTTAAAAAGCATGGCCATTCTTGGTATCCAACTGACAGCCAAAGGACATCAGGATTAACACTCACAGAACACATGAAAAAATAACTCCTTACCTGCTGCACGCACACTGTTGCCATTGTTGGCTCTCTGTTGAAACATGATTTTAGATATCCCAAAATTTCTTCTACACACTAGAAAAATCAGAAAAACAAGTGCAATTAATTATGTTTTTCTTCATTATATAAAACGTGAAAACCAGACAGTAGCACAGGTTTTTGTACTAAGTAAAACTACACTAATTTAAGGGAAATCATGAAATTACATAAAGAAATAAAAATTCAACATTTTGTTCCTAATCTTAGCATACAACAATGTCCAACACCACAGTTAAGGAGAAAAAATATCAAGATATAAGAGAGGCAGGAAGGCAATAGGTTTTCTAACATTTTGCATATTTAAACATATGAATATAGGGAATGACTGAAGGCAAACAATTTGGCTACGAAGAAAAATCTCCATGTGAAATTTAAAAATTATAAAATTATTCCAGTTTTCAACAGCAGCAATTTAACCTGGAGAATCTGCTTTAGCACTTTATTCAACTTTGTGGATGCACAACATTTCTAGGACTACTGCCCCTTGGAAGAGTAGCAATTTTGAAATCAGTGATATGTGCTTTCTTCCAGTAAGGACCACAGATATTGGACAAGTAAATTATAAAAGAAAAAACAAACAAGTCTTATACCTTTCCAATGTCTTGAAGAGTAGCAAGTTCCAAGATTTGAGAGAGAACATCTAAGGCAGACCGTAAGAAACATCCAAACTTCTCATTAGTGTTTTGGAGATCCAAAGTAACCTGTTCCCAGAAAATAAAACCATATTTTTCCTTAACAGTTACTTGACAAGGAGATAAAAATTACTGGAAGACATTGATATTGACACAAAATGATCTTTTGTATAAAATATCCGTGTATTTCAATCAACACCACTGACAATTTTGACTGCCTTATGCACTGCTGGAAAGGCAGGACTCCATGCTGACTAAGGAAAAAAAAGGGATCTTCTTGCTTGAGGAAGGCCTAGGACACTGACAAACAACAGTCAGATGATGCATTTCTGATAAACACAGTAGGTGTAATAAGAACACAGGCCCTGAAGTGTACACAGCAGATGACCAACTCTCTAGGGAATGCACCTTCTGTCACCTGAACTAATGAGGAAAAAGCTTTCCCATCATAAAGTGCAGAGAGAACAGACATGGGGATTCATTTGGCATTGTCAAACTAGCAAGGAGTCAAATGGTACCAGCAATAATGACAACAGAGAAACAACAGCATGACAATGCCTGTCATGGGTTCTTGTTTGGCCTGTTTTTGTTTTTATTGGTAGTGGTTGTGATCTTTCTTTAAATTCTTTTTTTGTGTGTATAAACTGCTTACACAGGTAAACAAGTGAGCTGACAGAGGCAGAGACTATTTGAAAGTAACAAAGTGATTATCCAACCCCATTGCAGTCCAATCAAAAATACCATGCAGTACCTTATAATTAGCATGGGTTGCTTTCAAGACATCATATAACTTCAGGTATGATGGAAGATGATAAAAGCTTCCTACTGAAGATGATTTACTTGTTGGAACAGGTCCCGTAGCATCAGTTTGCCTAGAAGCTTAAAAGAGTATCATAGATTAGCACAATATGACTTTTCTAGGTTGCTCATGACATACACAATAAAATTTACCACATCTGCATTATTAAAGAGCATGTTTTTTTCAACCCACATACATATTCCAAACTGCAGAAACACACTGTGCACAACTGGAAAATGAACAGCATTCCAACAATCCAGCCTGCTGTGGTGAGAGAAATTAACCCAGAGGGCTTAGTACTGAAGCGTATGGACAATTTACAAAACAGAATTAACCAGTGTTTCCTTCATTTATTACTAAGGAAAGAAAAGGTTTCAAGACTCAGAATCTCATTTCCAAAAGCAATAAAGTCACTCCTGCCAAAAGCTGGAAAGCAACTTTCAAATTTCTTTTAAGTAACATACATGCAGAAATTACTTTAGTCAATAGCTGAGTAGATTCACAAAAAGTGAGAAAAAGGATTCATCAGTGCTTTGGTTCTGAAAAGTACAGTTAATTTTCAGCTTACAGTTAATAAAAACTAAAATAGTAAAGAAGCCCCCACCCACAGCTGCCTTTCCACTGATGCAGTACCCTGCCAGACTCTTGAACTGCAGCTGCAGAAAGGTTACTCAGTTTCACTTCTCTCTCTCTGCTGTAACACGGGGTGGGGCAGGCAGATGGAAGGGTTAACAGCAGGGATGTGCCTACCTGGACTTGCTTCACCACTCTTCTTAGGGCTCATTGGCACAGATGCCTGCTCCACAGACTCCCTCTCTTTCCCTTTTCTTCGAATTGGACTAAGAGAAGGTGGGTTTGTGAGAGAAGGTAATGCTGCCTAGAATTAAAAGAAGCTTTATTAGTTTTATAAGCACAAGTAGTTATTCTTCTTCTAAATAAATACAAGTATATTCTTATCTTGTTTAAACTCCCCTTCAGTTAAATAGAAATGTTCCAGGTTCAGGAAATTTCCTGTGTGAAAAGGGAATAGTTTAATATATTCCCTACTTAATTTTCAACTTCAGCATAGGCCAATGAGATGAAATTAGAGCTCAATGACTACAGTTCCTTTTGATTCCAGTTAAAGGAGTGTCAAAATTATATTCAAACATTTTTAAAATATGAAGAAATTACTGATCTTAACAATACTGTCTTACAGTTTCTAAATCAGTCTCTAAATGTATATGCCTCAAAAAAATCTCAACTTCCCCCCCAAACCTGGAAGTACCTCATATAAGCTGTTTCAGAAGTCAAAATATTTTACAGGATATTCAGAAGATAAAAGAGTTATTTTTAGCCCCAAAAGGAGCTCAGTGCATTACAACCAGCCAACCAACCCAAAAGTCAACACATTTCCCAGAGCATGCAATCCAAGACTCCATGTACTCTATATACTCCTCACTGAATTAATGTTTCAAGTGAAGTCAGCAGGAATAAAAGACTCAAAATTTAGGGTAATATTTTAAACACTGCAGAACTAAAGAAAAACCTGTTATGTGAAGTAAAATAGACATTTTTTTTCATGGTACTTGCTTTACTACACAGAGTAGAATCATTATCAAGGAATTAGATACCGGTATCAAGCCTAAAACATGAAGAGATCTATAGCACAACAGTATTTAAGTCACATAATTTTATTTATTTTTAATATATACCTTTACTGCTGGGCCAGGAGCAACATCATCCATGACATGTGCACAAATATTAATGACTTTCAGCAGATGAGAAAAGAGCTGCTCTACCAAAGTGACAAGAGCTCGATCTGCCAGAGCTGGCCAGGGCTCCTCCTGCTTTGCAGCACCTTGGTTTGCATCTTCTTCAGCACTCCAAGGATTCTTCAAGCACTTGGGAGCACTTGCTACAATTTCAGGCAACAGAAGACAAAACTTAGAATTAAGCACCAGAAAATTTTGAAGGCAGATATGGTTATCATCTCTACATGAACAGAAATTCAATCAGAATTTCAAAGCCAGGAGTAGCTGAACAGTTTAAAACAAAATCAATAAAATTTGAGTTCTTTGTACCCAGCAGGCTTTGTACTAAGCACAGCCTTTAGCAACTGGAGGAAGTTTGCAACTTAGCTACAAAGAGGCAGTTTCTTTTCAAACCTCCTGGGTGCAAGTTCCTTCTTTATTTCTTCTGTTTAATCTTGCAAGCTTTTCATGGCATATAACCAGAACAGAGTGAGATATGGCCCT
Organism: Aegithalos caudatus; assembly: GCA_013389925.1. Taxonomy (NCBI): domain Eukaryota; kingdom Metazoa; phylum Chordata; class Aves; order Passeriformes; family Aegithalidae; genus Aegithalos; species Aegithalos caudatus. The sequence continues at coordinate 24,257 of WEIU01016760.1, forward strand.
TCCAATCCTAATGGTAAAAATATTAGGACAATCCTACTTTTCTTGTCCTGCCTTACCTGCAAGCAGGTTTCCAGTCAAAATCAAAGCATCCTGATGTGCTGAGAGGTCCAGGGGGAACCATGCTGATGAAAGGAGAGACAGGACCAAACCAGCCATACCAATGGTGCAGCCCCTCTGAGCTTCATCTGAAGAATTTGGCTGGGAAACACTGGAAATTTAATTTTGGAATGTCATGATATTTTCCCCCCTTTTGGCAATTTAAAAGTCTTGAGAAAACCAACAGTCACGTAGATGACTAATCTAATGAAATGAAATCTCTGCTACAGAAATACACACTTAACACTCAAATACAACTTCAAAAAGCAATTTGCAGCAGAGACTTGACAATACTCTGGTTTCTTTAAGAGCCATTACCTTCTTTTTAATAGCAAATATCAAGGCTGTAGTGACATCTACCGATAAACTGACGAATTCTGGATTTACTTGCTAACCACTACAGTCCTGAACTATCTTCAGTTAAGTCTTGTGCATATGCAAGGTAGGGATGGAAGACATCAGCTGTAGTATTGCAATGTAACATTTAAAGTGACAAGAAATTAATTAAACAATTGCATTCCATCAAATCCTCTATATTTTTTGAGTGAACACTATCAAACGTGGTAATTTTCTGCTGCATTCTTTATTTTCCTTGATAATAATTATAAGACCAGATTTTCCCATGGAAGCCAAGTTTAAAAAAGAGCAGGCAGAGATCACCAGAAGATGTTTGGCAGAATACTCTGTGAATTACACACATCATTTCAAAGCTGTAAGACCTAAATACTTCAGTTTCTTTCAGGAAAAGACCTCATGTAACCCCTAAATAAAGGGAATCTGGAAGTCTTTCAAAATACTTTTTAATTTTAAATAATTAAAATCTTCTAATATTGTTACTCTGGTCTAACACAACTACAAGAGTATCAGAACATTAAACTGACACAAAGTATAGCTATTATTTTATAAAGCTGCAGAGGTACTTATAGTGCCTTCTTTTGGTTTTTGTGAAGTGTTTTCACAGGCAACTGTTATTTACTTCACATACAGTCAGAAATACATTACTTAATCCATGTTGAGGTGTACAGAGTTGGAATGCAGCAGTTCCAGTAACTTCTTAATCATAAGAAAAAAACACTTAGGATAGGAAGGAATTTTGGTAGAATTCTCATATTACTATCCATGTTATTATATTCCTATTATCCAGAACAATAAATGTCCGTATCACTCCACAAAAATAAAATTACAATCCAAATTAGTATAAACACTGACCAAGAATTTGTGAAGAAGGAATCAGAGGAAAGGGCAAAGGCTATGTCATTGGATCACTTATAAATATTAGATACATCTTTAAAACAGCATTTATAAGTTAGGTAGAAAGGAAGATATATTGATCTTATTTTGCAGCTAAGTACTGCTCACATCCTGAATTCCTTCATTTGTTACCCGTGGAGCACACCACACTTAGGGCCAGCAAGGGAAGCAAGGGCCTGATGATAACAAAACCACCTGAGGGACACTTGGGTTTTTTGGTTTGGGTTTTGGTTTTAAAGACAGAATTTCCCAATCGAATAGAGTAAGAGACACAATGACAGCAACAAAGAAAATCAATGCAAATTATGTTAAATCTATTTAAAAACTGAACAGCTCCACAGGTGCACATCTCCAGCAGCTACTTCTACTGCTCACATGGCACAGCAAAAATAATCAGAGGCAGAATCAAAGCTTTTAGGCTGCCACCTGTACATTCTCATCCCTAAGAAACTCTTCAGAATGCAATTTGGGACTATCATGTATTACCTACATTAACATTTAAGTATTATAAATATCCAATTTACTGTTCCCACTTAGTGTGCCAAATGAGAACAATTTAAATGCATCTGACACTATTACAGAACCCTGAACCATCTCTTTGACCAACCATTTTTCAACATAGACATGAAACCAAGATGAAAATTTTAATACTCAAATTTTAAAGAGATACTACAAAATACAGTATGCCAAAGATAAACACCCTTTCAAAAGCACAGAATTTCATAGATGTTGACTGTATCTATCTTTATAAGAGCAGTTTCAGCCAATCTCTGTGACAGACACTGTGCTTCCAGGGATGACAAACACTGGCACTTAATACCCTGACAACCTGAAGTTACAGTATTCTGTATTCTGTATGAAGTTCTTAAAGAACTGCTAAGATAAGCTTAACAGCAGATACCTAAACCAGGACTCCCAATGCATAAGTAAACCCACTTCTGTTTGCAAATGTGACTTTCAGAAGCACAAGAGAGGGAACATACCCACAGTGCCATCCCACACTCCAGGTGCAGACTGGAAATGTTGTGGAGAGAAGACACAAAGCTTCACAGCAGCCAAACTGAAAAGTAAACACCAAGATGTGAATTAGTTTCACCAGGGGAAGAGTTAGCAACATGGTATCTTGTGAGAATTAAATAAATAAATAAAAGAAATAAAAAAATACTACTGCCATTGTCACAGTACAGAAGCTGCAGATACAAATATAGTCAGGGAATCATAAAAAATAAAGCAAGCATGCAAAACAGGAAAAAGGCACCATAGCAAGAAAACTCAAGGAAGCTCATGGGTACAAAGACTGACGTAAGAAAACTCACTGTAAGTGCTCTTGTAGTGGATATTGTCAATGCATGGGAAACTGCTGCAATAACCCTTGAAAGGTTGTTTTCCATAGTGACATCTGTTGGGCTTTGCAGCATATTGTAACCTCTGTATGTTCTGAAATAAAAACATTTATAGCCACTAAAACCTGCACTTAAAAACCCCATTCCCAATCAAAAATTATTAATTTTATTACTTAAATACTTAAATATTTAAACTTAAATTACTATTATGTATTTCACAGACTGCTTGTAACATACAAAACCAGAGAATAGTCTAAATACCATTTTATATTGTAATATTTTGGGGTTGTATTAGTAAATGCTATTTAATTTATAAATAAAATCTCTTTGTTAGCAAATAGAAATAGCAGATCAACTGTCAATATCTAACTAGATACTTGAGAAATGACCACCAATTTAACACTAGTCTTTGCTGTTGCTCAAATCCATTCAATGTTCATGCATGCTCACAAACTTTGGATTATTGCTGTGGAAAAAGACTGTTTTCTCTCCAGAATAATGCTGGATCCACAGAGTTCTATTGCTTCCATACTATAATATATATGTTCTGTGACATGATCAAAATCATATACCAAAAGGTATATAATTAAAAACTTGTATGACAAACTGATAGAAGCCAACAACCCCTATAAAATATACAACCCATACTGTCGATAAGACAGAAAAAACAGTTGGCAGCAAAAATACAAGATCACACTATCAAAACTAGAATTTATTTTTAAATTATAATGGGAGTACAGCCTTCTGCAATTACAATCATTAAACAGCATGTGGAGAGTTATAAATCTGAATCAACATACCTGAAGAACAGTAACATACATAGAATTAGCTTGAAAAGCTGCACCTGGTTTTATAATTTAATGGACAAGTAGGGTGACTTCAGGATGGAGAGAAGAAACTATCTCAAAACATGGACTTTTAGTGTGTGAGCACATCACCAGTAACTCACAGCACATTCTTTAAACCTGAGTCAGTTTCTGTGGAGCTTAAACCTACTACAGGTGCTCCTACAGACTAGAAAAGGAATTCATAAGTACATGGATTTAGAGGATTTAACTACAATCCTAGACATTGCAAAGGTTTCCATTCTTTTTGAAGCAAGGCCAGACAGGTGACACACCTGGTGATAGTGCTCACTGCAAAGTGAGATGGGGGCTGTGTCTCATGCATGAGGAGTTTCAGGTAGACACTGCTTTGGTCTCGTGCTACTGCCACAACTGGGTCAGCCTGTCCTTGATCACAGTTATAAAACAGCTTTGGAACAAGCCTGCAAGAAAATTAAGTGTCAAAAAGAAAAATTATTATTCAGATATTATTTAACACCCAGTTTAAAATACATTTAATACACAGTTCAGCAAGCCACATATGCTAATTACACATATCAAATTGTAAATAAAAGCTGTTACCAAAATTCATTAAGCTGAATTCATCTTTATATAACTGCTCTTCGTTACAATCAAGGAGCTCGAGTTAGGTCAAAGCAACTGCTCCAGACATACAATAATTAAAAAAGAGTCTTTTCTGGAGTTATCTCCCCATACATACTTCAACAAACACTTAAACACTTAGAAGGATTACTTCTCTCTTGCTGCTCCCTGATCTCCCCAAATATTTTCCCCATGAGTATCTGTATCAACTCAGAACTAATTTTTACCTGAAAAGAATAATATTTTACCATCTGATTTTTATGCAGCAAAACCTAAACATAAAATCAAACAATATTTTCAACTTATGTAAAAGTGAAAAGCTATTGTACACGTTTCTGTAATCTTACTGAGAGTACTTCCAATGAACATCCATGCTGGATGTTTCAAGGGGTTTCTGGCAAGCTTGTAGTAGCTCACCTGGGCAGGTTAAGTCTTTTCCCATCTTAACACACCTCCTGTCACTAAGCATAAAGGCAGAAAAATACCTCACCTTGCTACCACTCAGTTAAAATTCCATTTCAGAATCAAGTCCCTTAATAAAAGCAACAAGCACTCTGATGCATCAGTTTATGATTCCTCTGCTGAGCTGCTCTGGCAATATAAACACTCTTAAATGCCAGGACTTGAAAAGTTTCATTGTCCTTTATTTGTTATCCTTTATTTGTTACTAGGAATGGACAACAATTAATGGTAAGAAAAGACTAGGAATGAAACTTCTCTGATAATAAAATATACCAGGAATTCAGTATTACATGCTCCCAACTTCTTTTAAACACAAATTTTAAGTCTTTGAATTCCCATATATAAACTACCAACTAATCCTTACCCTTTGGTGTATTTATCTGTACAGCAATTATAACTGTAGTAGATTACACCAAACATCTGCTTTGCAAACAAAATCAGCTGCTGCACTATGATCAGCGAGCACAGAAGTTTTAAGATACATTGTGTATGACCATGTGAAAACGACAATGGTTGGGAGTTGGGACAAATCTGTAGAACTGCAACATTTTAAGTCAATCAGCCACTGCCAGGATACTGAACAAACCACTTCAGCATGAAGAAAAATATTCTGAGGAAGCTGAAATCGAAAGTGACCCTCAGAATGTAATACAATGTAATTGGATTGCTAAGAGAAAGCAAGGTACAATTGCCTGATGAGTCAGAATGATGCATGTTCCAGGTACCATAAAGATGCATTTGTTTCCCATCTTTCTTTTGAACAAATATATATATGCATATAGATATATATATATTTATATGTATATTAAAAAGCCCCAAATGATTATTTTAGTTATAGGTACACATCAATATGCAAGTATCTTTCTAAACCACTTTTTCTTTTCCTACAAATAATAATGTCACATATACCTCATTAATGAAGCCGCAGCCACGTGTCTCACTCTTGGATCTTCATCTCCAAGCAGGCTTATTACAACATTTTCAAGTACTCTCTCCTGAAGCTTTAATAGCTAGAAAATAAATTAGTACAGTAAATAAAAATTTACTGACAGTTTTCATCATCTGACCATATTGTTAAGAGAGTTAACAAGTGAGATTTCATGTCATACAAGCCTGCAAGACCATCGTTACCTTAACACTGCCAACCACATTCTCTAAGTACACAAACGTCAATTTTTTTTAAGTTAAAAAAGAACAAGCCACAAAACATACAAACACAACAGACAAAACCAAGATATCTGAATCTCCATAGTAAGTATATTCCCAGTTGCAGTAAGTTTTAGAACATGAATCTATTCAAGTACAACAGCCATCAGCATTGACAGAATTTAAAAACAAAGTGATGACATTACACTGGTACTTTAATCCAGAAACACAATATACTGATTAAATAATTTACTTACACCAGTATAATGATGAATACCTCTGTGCAAGCTCTCAGTTTTTCCTTCCAAGAAGTTGACTAGCCTATGACAAAACAGAATTTAGAGTACATTAGTTAACACTTGTTATTTCTCCCTTCACTGCTCTGAGGATTCTTTTTGTGTATTTTTTAAAAACACCACTATAGGGAAAATGTAAGAACATTTTTTGTAACCTTTAGAAAAGGTAAGCTATTTGCTAACCTACTAGCTGGTTAGTGTAACTGAAGCAAAAATAGTCCTTCCATTAACAAAACATTATTTAAAGACCATAATTATAATTGTATTTTTTCCCATGCACAGAACCATCATATTTTGAAAAGACAGTAATACATTCCAAACATCACTATTTACAAAGAGTCCACTTTTGTATGACTATGGTAACTTGAAGAATTTTCATATAAACATCTTTCAGCTTGGAAGAACCAACAGAGAATGAGAGAATCCAAGAAAAAGAACAGATCACATTTATTTCAGTATTCACAGAAACTGAGTGACTAGAGAGAGCTAACAACAGAGGACAAGTCAGGAACTTTATAAAAACAAACAAAACTGGACAGAAAAACTAAGTTAAATTGCAAATTATGTGGTCCCTCCCTGATTGCACATTTACAGAAGACTCAATACAGCAGACCAGTGAACTAAAATCTTCAATACACCATTACTGGTAGTGCAAGTGGTAACTTGACAAAGGAATTCACACAGGATTGACTGATCTGAATTAGTTTTATGAAACTCATTAACGCTTCAGAAGAAATTGCACCATTACAGTTACAGCTTCCTAAACTTCTCTGCACTTCTTCACCTGCTACAGCCACGGAAAAATACAAACACTCACCGAAAGTCGACCTCTGCAAGCGTTTCCAGGAGTTCTGTCCTCACGAGCCAGTATGAGCTGTTCTTCAGAGCAAGGAGGTCAACAATCAATTGCAAACCTAGCTCACTGTAACTGCTACTGCATAAGCTCATGATGCAATGCTGAGAAGAAAAAACAACTTTCAGTTATATCACAGAAGGGATTCTCTGAAAAGCAGAATGAAAGCCATCAAAAAAACCACCTGTTTTCCTTAGAACACTAAAAAGTTATTGCACCAGAGCTAGGTACCCTGCAAGGCCAGAACCCCATCTCCATGTGAAGTGCTAAAACCTGCTGCTGAAAGCAACCTCTGGAGAGAAATGCAGGCCTCACAGATCAGAGGGCAATCTGCCAAAGGAGGGCAAACAGGGCTTAAACACCACAAGCACTATATTCTCATCTGTTCAAAAACAGTTTGCACAAGGTACTTTTAGACACCTGGTTCTGATTTCCAGTTTTCAAAAAAGTCATACCTACATATTTGAATGTTCAACTATAGGCACAATGTGTGACCTTCGGAAAAAGTTACAGAACTCCACACTTCCATGTCTTATTTAACTACACAAAATGTACTTTCTTGTTTGAGGATTAACAACCCAAAAGGCTTAGAACATTTCTGTCAAAATGTATACTCAGGCCACATTATACACTGAGAAAAAGTAAGAACCAAAGTTGACTAGTATTAAGTTGACTGAACAATCCTGGTGAAGCCTTCTAAAAAGCCATTATAAGAAGTGTAATCACACATGAAATCACTACACACAAACTTGAAGATTGCTGAACAGAAGGTTAAAAAGAGAGCCTCATTTACCTACCTAGATTTCCTTCCTTCAGCTGTATCACCAGCACCTCCTCTTTGAATATAAAACCATAATTTCCATACACAAACTATCCACATTTTACTAAAATTTATGCTTTGCCCCACTGGTCTTTAAGCTGCAATAGTCACCCACCCTGTGCCTCTTATTGATAAAAGAATTTCCCTTGGCCTTCAATTTGTCCATGTTCCACTTTATTGGAAAAACCCTCAAAGAAAGCTCACTCCTTTACCCCTCTGCTTTTTCACCTAACACCTTCCACAGATTTTATTACAGAAATAAAATTCACATACTCTAAGTTCCACTCACCAATTCAGCTGTCATCTCTATTTTAACCACTGCCTGGGGGATCTTCACCCACTTTGAACTGCTTACTTACCTGACACTTTCCCACTTTAAAAAATTATTATTTCACAAAATAATCACTATTTTACTTGTCATTTCTCACATTTAAGTTTTATTCTCCAAATACACGCTACAACCAGGTGTTGTATGTTCACAATCCCCTGTTGAGCCTGGATATCCTTTCTATCTAATGCAAACTCTTGATTAATGTAACATTAAAGCTCATACCAGTACACATCTCACGAGAAACATCACAATTAAGATTATAACACTACACGATCTAACCACATAATTATTTTCTGTGCCAGTAAAGTTCTTCAGGAAGAAATCATTTCATGCTCCATGTTTAGACATTTGGGCATAGCAGCATCCCAGTAATTAATCACAACCCTGTGATCTGTGGTGGTGCAAATAAATTCCTACTGCTTACCCTCACAGCTGTACAAGCCAGTTTGCACGTAACAGAAGACTCATCTTTCAATGTTTTCTGTAACAGAGGTATGCAGTCTATCAAGGAAAAGAGATTTCCTAAAAAAAAAAATAAGGAAAACAAAAAGAATTTTGAGCAACAAAACATTGCAATGTTACATTAAATGACAAAAAGACATCTGTAAAAGAAATTGTTACCTGTTGAGCTTCTGACATTTATTAGCCACTTTTCCACATCAAAGCGTGATTTAATCAGAATGGAGTTGACAATTGTTCCACAGAGAATGGCAGTAGCTCCTCTAATCTGGGGATCTCCATGGTCAATATAATTCAGAATGTCCGATACATATTGCTCCTCTAAGAAAGTAAGTTACAACTACTTTATTTTAAAAATACTAGTATTAGACTTTATTGATTCATAAAAATGTTACAATGAAGTCTCAACTACTGGACAATCAACATCAGCACATCCAAAATATGCCCACCATAGCTCTCCTCTCCTGAGATCCCTTTCTGTGCATGCAACCTACAGATCAATCACACCATTCAGACCAATGATCACATACATAAAAACACCAGTGATTTATTTCAACTGTACACAAAATGCTCCAGGAAAACAGAAGAAGCATTTTGGTCAATGTATCAAACCAGCTGCACACTCCAGGTCCCCGTGATTCATTTGTAAAAAGTGACCAATGACCATCATCTATAAGATGGACTAAATTAAATCAGGAGAAAACATCTGTAAAATAAACAAACCCCTTCTACACACTCATTGTTTAAAAACAGATTCAACTTGTCAGAAGCTCTACAAGCTCATCCACTGAAACTTAAATCTTGCTACAAAAAATAACCTCACCACACGCACAGCACGTCCATTCCAATTTGTGCAATATTTGTTCACAAATACTAAACTGGGTTTGGAGTTTTCAGTGTAGATGCTGTCTCACTTATGTGAAAACGCCAACACCCTATTAAAATGGAATATGTGAACTGCAACATACCATACTCTTCTCCCATTGTCTCCAGAGGTGTTTTATACAGTTTGCTGAAGAAAGACTCAGGGTGAAGTGCAACAGCTGCTCCAACACAACTTACTGCCAAGGCTTTTACACTGACTCTCACATCTCTATCAGGAACTAAAGCTGTGGGGATGAAACAAAAACTATTAAAAGGAAGGTATTTAAAAGCTTTCTGAATTGTTTCAATTAATAACAATATATAAAATAAAATAGCTTAGCTTGACAAAAATGTGAAGGCAGAGCAAGCAGTTCCAGTTTATCAGAGGCAGCAGTGACACATGGCTGCTTTTTTGTTTTCCTCAAATGAACTGTATTTGAAATATACTTGAAATACTCAAATACAGCCATAACATACATCCAGCTCACCTCCTTTCAAAACCAATACATTATATAAGCTTGTGAGCAAGTATGAGTTTAGAAAAGGGAAAAAGAACAAATATATTAAATCAGTCATATAACCGTGACAGGAATGTGGTTAAGTCCCCATCCCTTGATGTATCTAAGAAAAATAGAGATGCGGTGCTTAGGGACTGCCACCGAAAAACATCCAGTATTCCCAATAAAGCAAGATCAAAACCAAGACAGAGCAAAGTGATCCCATTTCCAACTTTGTACATGGAGAGAAGCAGTGAAGCTCAAAGACAAACGAACCTCCTTTGTCCCCAGTGAGCAGGAAGGAAGCCGAGAGCAGCCTGACGCAATGCACCAGGGGAGCACAGTCTCTGTCACTATAGTGCCCGATGTCCCCCTTCACCCTGGACGGCTATTGAAGGCAAATCTCAAGGTTTATACAGAGAAAAACTCATCTTCAATGGAAATAGAATATTAGCACAAGATTTAGAAATACTGCACATTGGTTTAATACGAAATGAATATATAATATTTGTATGTAGTTTAACATATATTCAAAAAAAAGGCCTCAAAATGTAATGCTTTGAAGTTTATATCCAGCATCAGAACTGGTTCAATTTTATTACAGAAACCTAATATTGTAGATTTTTCTAAACTACCTAGACTTGCTGTTCGCAAGAGCACACTAACTCACTTGTTGCCATCAAACTTTGGAAACTTTGTATGAAAAGCATATTATTTCTAAGTTGCTTACAAAGAAGACTGACAGTTTCCTGTAGTTTCACATTTACAATTCCTCAATAGTCCGAGCTGATCTAATTCTGCCTGCCACAACTGAAACTTTTGCCCCAGAAGTTCAGAACGAAGTCCAAAAATAGAATAAAAAAAATGTAAGAGGAAATCAGTAACTTGTAGTTAGAATGGCACAAGGCTCAAAGACTAACCTCTGAGGAGATGATGAAGTTACCTACACAGGTGGCAACCAGCACCAAGATATTTCAAGTAAGAAAATATCAGTGCAGCCTACTAATGCACAGGCAAAAAGGGTTTGTGTTCTGAGCAACTCTTCTGGTATGGTTTTGCTGGTGATTGCATTTAAGATATCACCACTTATGTATTCACCTTACGTTAAGTGAAATTCAGGCTGTACCTCAGATTCCCTCTGCAACCTGAGTTACTCTGACCTAGAATGAAGTACATCAAATATACAGGCTTCCCACATTTACCAGTAAACCACTTCACCATAACTGTAATTTTTATTTTTTTTTAACTTCATTGTTTTGAACTTTAAAACTGACCACAACCTCTCACCTTGTTCTCATGATCACCTGCATCTGCTGCATCTTCCTTTGATGTAAATCGATCCACGCTGCTATCAGAGGGCTGCCTACTATGGCTCATGGTCTTCAGCAGCTGAGACTGCTGAAGAGCTTTAGAAAAAGGCAATTCAGGAAATACCATTTCAGATGCAAACTAAAAGCACTTTCATTAAACTTAATTATACAAAGATGAAAAATAAATTAGCAGTGATGAAAACAAGTGATTGATCACAACTGTTGAAATATATTCCTTATTTTACATATCCATCTAGTTATTTGTTTTTCAGATCTGTTACATGAGTCTTCACTCCCCTGGAAGTGCAGATGCACCTGAACATCTGTCTTAACGGTGCCACCAGTCTGGCCCAACCCTGTATTTATTGACATACCAAGAGAAGAATTTCTGAAGGACTCTGATGCATCATCTTGGAGAATATTTGCAGCTTCATCTTCCTCATCCTGTAGCTGCCCAATTTGCATTCCAGAATACTGTCCCTCAGCACCCTCCAAAACCTGCACAGTACAAGGAGAGGACTTAAAACAACTTATCTTTACACAGAGTATTAAATTTGAAACATGCATGTGTTAGTAATCTAATAGTCTCAAAGCAAATATGAGCTTGATAAATATTAGTGTCCAGCTGCATGTAAGCCCCAAAGTATTTCCCCTCCTCCTGAAGCTCTGGGGCTACTGCAGGCCATAGCTCCATCTGAGAGTCTCCCAGCTGAGCCATGAACTTGGCTACCAACAGGAACAAAGTAAACACTCAGTCCACTGCTCCCTCATCACAAATGTCTCTCTCTCAGCAGTTACAAATCACAACCAACACCTTTACTGCCACAAACTGAATTTGGCCCATGCAGTTAAACTCCCCCATAACCTCACTTGTCCCAGATATGGGAAGTCAAACTGAGAACACACTGTGTAGGACAAGAAAGGACAAATAAGCTTAAAGTATTTTAATTTCCTCATTCAAAACCAGAGACTACTGAAATGGACTCATCTGGAAGAGAGTTTGAACCTTGGAGCCAAAGCAATATATAGGCAGTAGGTATATGGAAAAATAACCATAAAAATTATCATAATGATCAATAGAAAGTAAAAAAAAAAAAACAAAAACAGTTTCACTAATTTTATCAGAGAACAGGACACTCCTTCAGTTATTCCTGTCTTTATAAGCACCTGGAAATTGCTCATTAAAAAGCTTGCGTGTCAGTAACTTGGACAACCACTTAGTCTGTCAATTACAAAAGGATAATTTTACATGTAATTACTGCTTGTAAACAGTATGCCAACTGACATATGGAACAGTCTGACAAGAATTTGCATAAACACATTGTGCCAATAAATACACCTTGTCAACAAATGCCTGCTCACTTTGGCCTCTGCACTGCCCTCACTTAATTCAGAGAGCAATTACCATCACTCCTTTGGTTCTTGAATCCTCACACTTGCAGAAGTATTTGCTGAGCATGATTCTAAATTTACTAATATTTTTAGTGCTAAGAGAATATTTTTTTCCAAATGACTACCAGAAAACTAGAGTCAAAAGTTTGATCAAGTTTGGAAAAGTCTTAAGAAATTCTAAATTTCCCCCCTTTTGAATTTTCTGCTTTGGCTCCCAGTAATTGTATTTTTGCTGGTTTTATTAAAACCTCACAATACACTTGCCCAAGAGAGACAAATGTCTTTAAATAAATATATGGTATGCACATTTCAGGTGTTTCTTAGATATGTAACTGCTACATTTGTAAATCATGCAGTATTTGCCCATTATAGGAGAAATCCTCAAGATGGAATTAAAAGGGAAAAAAAAGATGAGTTGTGCTGCCAAGTGTAAAAGCACAGGCAGAAGGCAGTGAGAAGCACTGTGTCCCAAAAATATTCCTTTATCATGCCAGATAAACTGTTCACCCTTTAACACTTCCATTAACCCTCCTGCACCAAAACAATTACTAATATATCTATAAAAAATTAAGGATATACTACTAAGAGGATACATTTATGTCAAGACTTTGTTATTGCCATTCTTTCAGTGAGCAGAATCTGTAACGCCTTCACATAACCTACCCAGAGAACACACTGATTACAGCTCTGTAGTTTTTCATTATTGCTGAAGTGGAAGTGTTAAAAGGAGGTCAAGCTCTCCAATAGAGGTGTGAGGTGCTGACCTTTCCACTGTTACTAGCTGAGGACTGAAAAGTAGAGGAGGAGTAAGGAGATGAATCCAAGTCTGGGCCCTCCATGGAAGAGCTCTGAGATATGTCGGGCCCCTCGGTGGAAGGAGATCCCCCCTCTGCCCGCTGCACACTTACAATTTCAGAGCTGTCCGAAGGGGTTACGGCCGAGTCTGGACCCTCTGTGGTAGTCTGAGAGCTATCACTAATGGGTGAGGAAGCCTGAGTGCCATCATTCAAATCCATAGTGGCATCTGACTGGACAGCACTGATCTGGCTGGAGCTTCGACTGAGCACTTCATCCTCTTCCCCTTCAGTGGCTGTACTGGTCAGGTCGCAGCTGGCCAGGTCCACAGAGTCCGACTGCAGCGTGTGCTGGGAGCGCGGCTGCTCCGTGATGATGTCGTGTCCCGTGGGATCTGCAGCTGAGCTCCCCACAGACCCAGCTGTCGACACACCTGATGAAGAAGCCAGTTCAGTGGTTATCTCACCCTTCACAGAAGCTGCAAAACACAGGCATTTATGAGTCAATCCAGTGTTTGCATTTGTGTTTCACTCTCAACATGAACACGCAGGCTGAACCGCACATTAAACTAGGCTAAGGAAAGCGTGTAATAGAACAGTTAAACTATAGGTAGGAAAACAGGCATCTTATAAAGATGCCACCCCATCTGTACCAGTAACTTCCATTAAAAAAAGAATGCATTCAACTTCATTAAGTTTTACACTCAACAGTATTTATGGTTTCAGTTTTGTTTATCGTGTCTTTTGAATGCCCACACACTTCCTCACCACCATAACACATCACCGAAACGTTCTGCATAGAGACATAACAGGATGGATTTGCTGACTGCACTGCCAAAGAGAAAGGCAGGTACCTGCAAACGAGGCAGTGCTGACATCAGAGCGGGTTTCAGAATCATCATCCAAGCCTTCCTCTTCACCAAGAAGTACTTTACCTGAGAAGTGATATAAGAAAAACCTTCAGTTTTCAAAAATTATAGTCAGCTTGAAATGTTTAACAGTTGAAGTCAGATGTGAAATCTATTTTCTAAAAAGTGTATCCAAATATTTTTCATAGGCATGACAGGTAACACATTAAAGGAAGAAGGGAATAAATAAAGTGCACATCCAGTCCCTCACTAATTCATCAGGATAGAAACAGGCAGCAGTGACAAGGAAACAGAGTTAAGTAATTTTATTTACCAGTGCAACCATTCAGGAAACTACCTACAACCTTATTACTTCTAGTTTATTTTTGTGGACTACACTTAGGATCCTACTAATTTCATCAAGCATGTGCTGTTCCTAAGGACTGGATACCTAGCACCTGGATGTCTGCCCTCAACTCTGAAGGGCATTAATGCACCACAGGTAATTAAATAAATAACCTCTTCTTCCTTAAGGATACAAAAATTATCAAAGGCTGCTTGGAACTCCAAAGATAACAGAATGGAAAAAGTCCAGGGGGAAGAGCAGTGCAGACTAGAAGCACAAGGCAACACAGGTGGGACAGGGAGATGAACTGTGGACAACCATTGAGAGCTAAGGATTACTAAGGCAAAAAATCTTCAGAGATGCTTTTGCCACAAGAAACTTGAGAACCACTCCTAACATAAGCAAACCACCACAGAGTTCTCTTACTCACAGAACATTATCTACTTAAATTACAGGCAGTGGAAAGAGAAAGGTATCTGCAGATGCACACTGCCTGGAAGGCAACCAAGGACACAACTGCACTGAGAATTCTGTCCCTGGGACAGCACAGGGCATGCAGAGGGAGCTGCCAAGCCCATCCCTCTAGATGTTCCAAGTCCCTTGTTGAGACAGAAAGATTCACAATAACTGCTGTGAGAAGGATACTTTGCTTAGACTACCAAGCTGCACTGGTATCTAAGGTTGATAATTCAAGAAATTAATGTTTGGACAACTCTGAGTGAATACATTGCACCTTATTCAAGTTAACCAGGGGTAAAAAATGCATTAATACACTTTGGTATTGATTTATTTTTTCTCCACTGCTTTCATACATAGCAGCACTATGGTAGAATTAACTTCCTCTGAAAAGCATGATTTATGATACTCAAACCTGTAAGGAAGGCAGAAAAGTATTTCCATATCCTGTCTATGTAAAATGACAGTAATTGAGAACTACATTCCTATGAATGAGTAAAATCCTCCCATGAGTTCCCAACAAAAAGCACAAAATATAATATATATAATATAATATATTCTCCTCTATTATTTTTCACATTTACATCCATTTCATTGAAACAAGCCAGGATGTTCTTCTGCTTTCCATGGCTGACCACCTCTAAAAGAAGTGAAAGAATAAGAACACTGAAAAACAATCATTAGGCACATTAGGTTTTCTATGCTTTAATGTATTCAATGAGTATATAACACATGCAGCACGATACTTTTCCTCTATTTGATAAGAAAAAAACCCAGTTAAGTTGCTTTCAAAACATAGGTTTTGATTTCAAAAGGAACTTTCAGCCTTCTTTCCAAATAATCTTCTGAGGTTGATACAAACAAACCAATGCAGGCCAGCTGCTCAGAAATTAAGCTGGTCTGATGCAGCAAGATTACAAAGATGTGAAACAGAGATTTCTGTACATCAGCCTCACTTTACATCCCTACACACAAAGGATCATTAAAGCTTGAGAAGACCCATCCATATGAGTGCAAAATTACTTCAAGGAGAAAGTGGGAAAAGGTTTGGATTTTCCCTCCTTTCTACAATGGAGAGCAGCAGGAAATGAACAGTTCACAATTTGAAAATAAACCTGTACAAAGCACAAAATTGTGAAGGGATTTCTTCAAATTGTTTGTCATTGTTTAGACCACAAAATCTTCATACCATGGTCTTGAAATAGGATGAAAACTGATGACTCATACATAATGTCTCACCAAGTGAAAGAAAGATTAGTGTTTTAATAAGTACTTTAATTGAATTTACACTATTATTAATACTTCAAATACTACACTGAAGACTACCAACAAGACAAAGAACCTAACTGATAATTTACCATTATTTATTTACATGTGATGTGCATGGTT
Source organism: Aegithalos caudatus (assembly GCA_013389925.1). Classification (NCBI taxonomy): domain Eukaryota; kingdom Metazoa; phylum Chordata; class Aves; order Passeriformes; family Aegithalidae; genus Aegithalos; species Aegithalos caudatus. The sequence continues at coordinate 40,637 of WEIU01016760.1, forward strand.
ATTCCAATTTGTTGCATTCTTTCTCACCTTTGGATGCTGCAGCAATATGTATTTTCAGACATCCATTCTTTCAATCTGTCCTTTCTAAACTAGAATGGTAACTGCATCTGTAAGCACTATTTTATTCAGCTTTAACCACTGCTTCACATTTTGGTATACTCTTAAAGCATACAGATAAGGTTATTTAAGCATTATGAGATTCCCTGCACATAAAGATTGAAAGACAGATATGCAAAAAGTATAAGCTGTCATGGTCCTTCAAGTTCACATTATTTCATTTCGTTTTAAACTACTTTTCCTTGAAGTTTTTCTCTTCAGCATTGCACAACTCTTGCTTACTGATGCTTGCAGTGACTGCACTACACTCACAGTTTGACAGTAGTAGCAACATTTTGCTCACCTAATGCAGGTGATGAAAGTGCTACACAGCTGTACCTAGATTCATTCTGTCACAGTGATAGGACTGGTTTTAATCAAAGTGTAAACATACAACTAAATATTAAATACTTCCATGCAAAAATTGGGGAAAGAACACTTCAGAGCAAACTATGTTCTTTAAAATCCTGCTAAATGAATTACTTACTGAAGAAAGAAATATATACAGCAAGACAAAAATTTATAGAATTAATCACCAAGAACAGAAAAGGAAATAAAAGAGCATGCAAACACACACATGCATTAATGAACTACAGAGAAAAAAACAGGCCTATCAAAACCAGGAAAGGTAACTATTTTTCAAGTTACATTAATGGCTAAGTATTACCATGAGAAAGAAGAATGCCCTGTTCAGAGAGATTATTTTTCCATGTGCTCTTAAGAAGTTAAAACTGCATCAATAATCATCAACATAACTTTGCCAGTGAACTACAGCAAAAATAAAATTATATTGCTTTAAATGATTTTAGAATATCTTGATTGCAATATCAGAAATTGCATCACAATTCTTTCATTATTTATAATGATTAAGCTCAGCTGATAACACAGGCAATTGTGAATGAAGACCCAAGTTCAGCAAGACAATGAAGTGGGGAGGGAAAAAAAAAAACAACCCCATAAAAATCAGGAAGGAATGCAATTAAAGATTTGTTTTCAAAAATAATCACCTTTATGCTTTCTTGCAAGAACAGGGCTGCATGAAGACCCCCCTCCAGCTGCAAATCACAGAAAGTAACACATCAGGGCAAAGACAGAGCTAATGAAATCATGAAGGAATTCTAATAGCCATGAATGGGAAACAAAAAAAGAAAAAAAAAAAAAAAATCCAAACAAAAACCAAAGCCAGGAAGAAATAGCAAACTTGTTGCTTTTGAAGTCCAAGGTTTTTTGATCATTCACCACCAAATTACTTTCAATGTTCTATGCCATTTGTACATAGTTTGCTTTCAAAAATGTGTTTTAAATTTCCCTGCTTTGACTGCTTCCAGCTAAAAATTTACCTTCCAGAAGCAGCAATATTGGGTGACCCTTCAGTTCAATAAAGACTTCTTACAAAAATCCAGTCAGAGGCTGATTCTTTTGAAACAGGTATGTAGCAGTTAAGAGAATTTCAAGAACATGCATTCCACAGACAAGGAAGAGGACAGCTGATTTTAATAGTTAAGGATAAGCTTAAGTCATGCTTTAATTTCATGCTGGTTTTGGTGTTCAGCAAGGAGCTCTCATTTAATCCAAATTCTGATTATATCTGCTTTTATGAATCACAGTTGTCAAATGATTGGTTAAAAATGTCACCATATTCAACTTCCTTTGTGTAACAAAAAAAAATCATCAAAACAAATAATGAAAGAAAACCTCTGAAGCTTGTCATTAATCAATGAATGTATACCCACTTAAAACAAGGAGAGAAAGAACTTCTACTGTACCTGGGAAAAAAGAATGTCATGCATAGCTTCAGACATTTCACTTAACCTTCATGCTTTTGCTAACACTGAGAACTAGAGCTGATGATGTACGTTCATTTGTTTTTACTCCAGCTACCAAAAGCAGACTTACCTATAAGTTCCACTATGCTCCCACTGCGGCTCCTGGCAGGCTCATCTTTGGATACACTGACCTGAGCAATGCCCCCACAGGCAGTCAGGGCATGCAGCAGCTCTGGGGGGGGTGTTCTAAAGAGCTGCTGGAGCAGCTCTAAAGCTCCAGTCACAACATTATGGTCCTGATGCTGGGTGTAGTGCAGAGTCAGTTCATAAACCTGAAAGCCAGAAGAGTACTGGAATAAGTCTCCATGAAGACAGAACATATTATGTGTCTTATCCTATACAATGTCAAATTTCAGCAATGATTTAAGAATAACTAATGCTTGGTATATCTGTTCTTCACCACAATCTTTCAAAGGGGGAAATGTCAATCAACTGTAGCCACTTAGCTGCCTTTTTGGTAGAAGTCTGTGCTTCTTTTTATTGTTACAGAAGGAAGAATCACATCAAAGGCACCATAAGAAGTTTTTGGCTCCTTTGGCTGATTCATTTTTCTGGGATTTCTGGTCATTACTTATCAATAATTCCTGTCACTGGACCAACTATCATTTAGCAAGATAAACAGGAATTTGAGAATTCGGAGTGTTCAGTATGAGACTAATGCTGGATCAAGATTTACTTATTTTCCTCCCAATTAGCACTCTTCAGGTAAGGGTTATTATTCATATTTTACCTGTATAAGTTGTTCTGGTGAAGGTGAAATCTCTGTTTCTTTCCTTGTTACACCAAAACTGCCTTTCAGGCTGGTATCTTTTACTTGTTGTTGCAATAAAGGTATGAGATACCTCAGTGTAAGTAAAACACCCAGAATTAAAAGAGTAGGACGATCATCTTCTACAGGAACCAACAAGCCTGAGGGGAGAAATGAAGTGGCCAAATAACTTACTGATTTACTGACAGTGGCTAGTTTCAACACAAATTTATTTAATATAGTCCATATAATAGCTTCTTTAAATAAAAAACCCAACAAAACAAAAAAACAAGACCTAGCAGCAACTTAAGAGTGCTTTCCAAATGTAGAAACATTTGAAAATATGTATTTTATACTACTGACAATCAATTAAGCAACATGGGAGAATGATCAGAGGACCCTGTCTCAGCTTCCCTGTTCCTACCTCTTTTTATTCCATAACACAAAAATATGTATATTTTTCATAATAGCTGATGCTTTACACCAAATGATCTAGACTCTCTTGCTCCCCTCACCTGCCTCCTCTCTAGACTTGACAGCTTACACCCAAGTGTAATTCCCTTGCTCACAGATGCACTATTATCGTCATGGATGATATTTGCACTTTGCCCTGTTTTGGGAACTTTCTTCCATATACCTACCCGCTAATCACAATCAACCCCAAAGCATATTACAAACTAATATAAGTTATGGAAGAAAACACAATTTTCTATCCAGTGAAGAGAAAAAAAAATCAGAGCCAATTCTTGGAGTTCCCAATGGTGTTTCTGTTTGAATTCTGCATTATTGCTAAGGACATTATCACACATCACTTTCGAGGGAGGAAAGTCACAATGTCACATTTGAATTTTTCACACTTCTTGAAAGCAGCAAGGGTAACATGATAACACCTTATGTATCTGTTGGTCTTCTTATCTCTCTTTTGCAATACAGTCTACACAGTAAAGAGCCTCTTGTCAATGACAAAACTGAGGCAAGTTTCCACTGAAACCCAGAGATGCCTCTGGCCATGACTTGCAAAACAACCCAAAGATCCTGCAAACTCCCCAGCTGAAGACACATGGAAACAATACCTGATACAAAGTTGTGTGCTTTAAATAAAAACCCCTCCACTTCTACTCTAAGTTGGAACAGAATCTATCTGTTGGTCCTTCAAAGAAAGGTCACAGGGCATGTGATCATGGCCCAGAGCACAGGAGGGTACCCACCAGCTCAGCCCTGCTGCACTAGCAACCAAGCTGGACGGACCATGCAAGGCTTCAGACTCCTGATACTGGGCAAGTTCACCCAGAATCCTTAAACCTCTTCATTTTCCAACAAGGTACTTGCTTCTCAAGCCTCAGCTACTTCTTTTCAATAATACTTACTAATTGCAGCAGAGAGAGACAAATAGCTGTAGAACTATCTTTCTCTGACTTAACACCCGATAAAGACTCAGCAGAGTAACTGGTAGTCTAAGTATCCTTCCTTTACCTGAAAACCTTTCACTTATGCAAGTGATACGTATACATACATAAAAAAAACAGGTTATTACACATAAAGCAAAAATTTTTTTGCCCTGAATCTTACCTAAAAGCACATTCAATAACCAGGCATAAAAATACTGTGTTCTTCGTGAATGTTGACAGATGCTTACTGCTGATCCTGCTGCTGTTCGACGGATAGTGGGGGAACTGGATTTAAGATTAGCTATGAAAGCCTTCAACAAAACCTAAAAACAAAGACACCTCATTTAACTTTTTTATCAAAAGTAAAGTAAGAAGCCAGCAAACGTATTTTTCATTTATTCAAAGCATTCAAGCAAAGGCAACTGCTGCCTTAATTCAGATGTGCAGCTTTAACACTGCTTTCTGTACCATCTGCCTAGTAATGCTGGTAACTCACCCAGCTTTGGGATACAGCAGGGAGCACTGTTAGGGTAAGGAGAGGTACCTTGATCTCATTGTCGTTGGCAAAGTTGCCAAAGGCTGCCATGATCTTGGGTATTGCCGCAGCCAGCGTCTCCTGTACCGACTCCTCGGGTCTCTTGCTTATCCGTGTTAGACAGGGCAAAAGGTTCACCAGGTATGGCCTAAGTATGGCACAGGAGAAACACCAAGCTGAGATCAGAACAACTGCGCCCTTCAAAGGATCTTTGATTCATACTCCAGTTCTGTGGTATTACTAAATCATACAAAAATGTACCTCTTAGCTACACAGAACATAGGAAATAAAGGAGGATCTTCTGAATGCAAGAGAAGAATACACTTCAAAAATACAAGTAATTGTCTTCACAAGTTTTTCCCCCTTACAGTAATTGTAGAGCACAGAACTAAAACTCCATTAAAAAAACACACTGGTGAAATAAATTCAGAGAGAATAAGGTGACAGCAATTCCTCCAACCTCCTAATTACATACTTAAAACTTCCAAACAGTAATGTTTTGTTAACATCGGTATTTCTTTAAAGGTTCTTTGGAAAGTTCATTATTAGAAGGTGTTTACCTGCACTTTTGAGGCCGAACTAGATGGGCAAGCTCAGCAAATCTCCAGAGTGCAGCACGCAGACTTCTTGAAGCACCATTCTAGACAGAGCATATAACTATCACATTTCATCATGCAAAACCATTTCCTAGAAAAAGCTGCCTATAATATACAATATAAAATAGTGTGTATTTTACTTAAACAGATAAAAATATTAGGTGTCTGGAAATCATGCATTTCCTTTAGCTAAAAGGAAATTAAGTCAGTTCCATGACTACCTTCATTTTTCTAGCTAGTATTAGGAGTTTTCTGAGTAATCCAAAATGAATAAGGAACAGCACAAAATAAAAGGAAGTGTCTGAGATCTCTGCTTTGCTGAAATCTGCTTAAAATACCACAGAGAAAGACATCAGCCAACAAAGAAACACTGATGATAGAGTCTGAAAATCACTGAACACTTGTGGAGATATAAATACAGCATAAAATTGACAGCAGTGAAGATATGGAAATAAACAACATTCACCTTCTGAGTGCACCAAAGGAAAAATCAACATATTGATCTGTAGCACTTGATAATGGATTGGTTGCAGAAGTTTAGTATCTATTTGCCTGGACTGACACCTTCAGCTGAGCACCTGACTGGAACCAGAATGCCCTTACCTTAGTGTCTAGGGATGCAGTACAATCCTTAGTGTTGTTGGAAATACAGAAAATTATGGAAATCAATAGATACCTAGGACGGTATCCACCTAACGTAGCTCAAACCCAACCAAAATGTTTCTCAAAATGGGTCCCCTGAAGACAAAGCTGAGATGTACAAAGCCCATCATTTTTATTAATTTCTTCAGCTAGTATATCAAAGGCTTGTGGCCATGTTAGCATGACAAAAAAACACTTGCATCTGAATTACAGAACCTGCATTTCTCAGGTTCATAGCAAAACAACAGATTCTGGCATGGCTTCTGAAGTGATCCTGATGCACAAACAAAATTCAGTCTGCTGGGTGCTCCTGTTGCACGTTACCTCTCTGTTACCTCTCATGAATACAAGAGCACCTTTCAAGAAGTACAAGCCAACTGAACAACAAAATATTTCCTCCTGCACCGGATTATAAATGTGCAGAAACTTCAGAGCAATTTTATGTTGGCTGATTTCTGTTAATTAGATAATGTTCATTTCCACGCCCTCAAAAATATTGCATGACATTAAGGTACTGCTGTAAGAGATATATAGTACAGTATGATCCATACATGGGCCTACATCTAACACAAGAAAAGCTATGCACACTGGTTTTGTAACTTACCTTCTAGAGTTCTATTATTCCCATCCAAAACAAAAACAAAAAAACCCCAGTATCATTACTGTCTGACAACACCTATATTTTCTGTTTAGACAAGCCTGACTATGTTTATAGATGCAAGAGACAACAATTTCAGTGATACTGTCCTAAACACAGCATTTCATACAGCATTTCTCTTCTGCAGCCACAAACTTCAAAAAGGCTATTACTAAATTTCTTCTTGTGGACATAATTAAATTGTAGCTTTTGATTCCTAGAGAGATGCTTCAGTTTTTCTCCCTATGCCTCTGTAAGAAGCTGTAGTACATACCATACACTCATAAAGCAGTTTTATCAGGTTACTTCAAGCCTTAATTTTCCATGAGGTTGTGTCAATTAAGAATCTCACTGTCCTCCACCCTTCATCACCCTTCTGGTTTGACTTATTCTTTCCAGCTTAGTCAGTGGAGCCAACATCATGAATATGCCTTATTCCTTCAGGTGGGGAGTCACTGAGGTTAACTCAAACTTCTGTTCAAACCAAACACACACATTTTCTGCTAGATAAGCTTTTGGGAGTGGTTAAATCAAAATAATGGGGACAACAGTGAGGAATTCAGTAAAATAATACACTAAAACAGTCACAAATCCCTCTAAAATGAAGCTTTGACCTTGCTCTTAAAAGACAAACTACTAATTTACACTAATGCTACATTCCAATATACTAGAACACATAGAAAATACCAAATTTCAGAAGAACATGAAAGAAAAATCACTCACCTTTTTAATCTCTTTATACAGTTCCAACTGTAACCTGGGAAGATTAGAATCCATCAAAGCCTGCAATAAAATGCATTGAGAACATACTGTATCAGAGGGGAGATGCTTTACAGGAAAAATGTTACACTTGCAGTAGAACAGCTTCAAACAAGGAACAAAACTATCTAATGGTCCCTACATTTGATGTATAACTAAGAAAGTGATAAATACTGAGAAGAGATATCTGTATCCTTCACATAAATGTGGACAAACTCCACAAACTCTAACAGTTATTGCAGTTAATACTGACTGTTTTACCAACTCTACCTGCAAGAAGCCATATGGGATCAGCCTACAAGCAGAGCAAACCTATTGTGCTTTCTGGCAATCAGGAGGAACAGGCACTCATGAACAGAATATTAAAACACAAGAATAGCATTCACAAGCAGCAAAAGGCATTCCCTGCTGTACTCCCCCACTGTCAAGTAGGCTCCTACTATTTCTCAAACTGAAGCTGTATCTGTTCCATTACCTTTAGGAGCCCCTGAAAACCCTTTGTTCCATAGATCAGCCTATTTTCTGCAGCAGGAAGTGCACACACCACAGGGAGCTGTGCATACCAGACGTGTCACATCCCAGGATCCAGTCAAGCATACAGCAACAAAGCATGCACTGCAGTTCAAACCTGCAGCCTGGCTAAAACTCAGTGTACATGAAATGAAAATAAGCACACAGAAGTAGTAACTTTCTGTTCACCCCAACTTCATCATTCTCTACTTTCAAAGTATCAGAGGTTATGAAGATACAAAAATATAATCTCTTCATACAGAAGAATTTATGGTTAACCTTCTTCCACCGCTTTTTTCTCTACTATGTACTACAATTTATGAACATTCCCACCAGCTCTTCCTTTGATGAGACCTTCATACAATGTGAAAGTGCCTACATTGTGCATTCATACAGTGCTACAATGTTTAGTTTTTAATTTTTTATTCCTTGCCCAATAATTTATTAATTTCTAATTTTCTAACTGCCTTCCTGACCACCATTAAACTCACATCTTCACAGGATCTTCACTCATGATGACTACAAAATCTGATGGTACCCACTGAGCTAGAAGCCACAACTGCTCAAGCACAGTCAGTGGAGAGCCTGTGGCTCCTCCAGAGCATGATTTCCCCAGCCTAAAACTGTATGCTCCAAAATTCCATTCCCCCAGATTACACCAGTTGTTACAATACAGTGGCACTGCGTTCCCCAGAAAAATCTTACCTGGGTTGTATCTTTGTATTAACATAAGCACCCCAACTTATGACTGCAGGTGCCTAGACAACAGCAGGTAGGATTTACTTCACAAAACTTTTTATGAGAAGTTCACTGCCCCCATATATATATGAGGGTATTAAGCAACACAAAAAGGCACCAGCTACTCTTTGGCTTCAAGGCTAAGTTGTCCTTACAACACACCCAACTAGAGGAACTCTTTTTGTTAATGTATAGCTGTGTTTTTAGTAAGCTAGAATCTATAATGTCATCCCAATTGGAAAAAAGCATAGTCAGCTCTGAATTACTACAGTAAGAAATTCCAGTTACTGAGACCAACTGTACTGCAATCTGTGTGAACAGTCCCATCAGTATCATTAGCACAGAGAACACTACAACATCCTATATCAGCTTCAGACAGCTTGACCTTACCCACACAAACCTGTCAAGTCCCAGCTTGGTGTTTTTTCTTTTAAAGGCATCGCCAAGGTTATTTAAATTTTGAGCTTTTATGCTATCTTTGAGGCTCTGACAGGTAAGTGTAGTGATACTTGAAGATGACTTAGATGGTTTATCTAAAGTTAGGTGCTCAGCCTTGTCTGCACAGAAGAGTTGGTTTTCTAGTTACAGTAATGAGCATAAACTCCAGACACACAGACAGACACACAGTTACTCAAGTAATGCTTACATTTATAGTTTTTTATTTCAAGAGAAGCTACAAAGCATCACACTAGCGAAAGAATTAGCCTCTAAAAGCACCCAAAATACTAAAAAAGGCTGAGCTTTGACTAAAATGCAAGCTTTGGGGCCCAACACCTCTGTTCTACTTACCACAAGTATCACTGGTACTTGCACAACCAAAAATAAAACTGGACATATCTTTGTTTCTGCATTTATACACAAGTGTCTGCCTAAGTTGCTAAATTGCTTCCACACAACATAAAGCACAGAAACAGAATACAAAGTACATTCAGCTTCCATAACACTCTGATACATTCATGTGTATGGAATATCACAACTGTTGCCACTTCAGAGCTGAGACCAACTGGCAAGCTTAATGGCTGATAGAAGATGCCATCAATTAAAAACACTTTAATCTTGAAAACAAAACAAACTACCGTACAAACATTTGGAAAAAAAATCAGGTTTTTCAAGTTACTCTGAAACTTGAGAGAAATGCCAGAGAGCAACAAAATTAAATAGATTAGAAAATGTATGAGGTAAATTTTATACCAAGCCTGTGTAAGTGTTTTGTGGAAAGTAGGAAATATGCTTACATTCTTTAGAACTGTTTCAGAGCAGCTCTTAAAGCAAATTGAGTTAGATAATGATGTATGCATCTCACAGAGTGCTCTCCCTGAACAGAAAAACACACAAATGGAAGTGAAAAGAGCCAAGTGCTATGGGGCAAAACAAAAAAGCAAGGAACTCACACGTCCTCATTCCCTACCATTATGGAACACACTACACAATCTGTAACCTTTCTCCACACAACTTTCAGCCACAAGCTCAATCCTAAAAACTTAATTTATTCAGTTTTCTTGCTTCTACACACTCCTTCATGCGAAAGAACGTTATTATTTACATATTTCTAAAGCACTTAAACTTCACCTCAACTAGATTATTTATGTAGGTACATAACAGTGTCTTACAGTTCAAGTATTTTGGAAAAAAACCAACCAAACAAAAAAAGGGAAGTGAAGACAAGCCTGTTCTGGAAGCAGCAGCTTCCACAAATTACTCAAAAGGTTAATTTTAAGATATTTTGAATCAAGATTTAGACCTTGCGTGACCTCCTACGAATGCCCATCTGCTCTTCTCCAACAAGCTCTTCATTCTGGATCACAGCAGGGGAATAAACAATCTCCAGAACACCAGATTTATTCTAATTACTGCCTGAAATATCCTCCTCCAAGTCTCAGCAAACCACACTACCTTTCAATCAGTTTTTAAATAATATTTTTACCTTTCCTCATGCTAAGTGTCTTTCTGTTTACAGAACAATAATAGGAGTATTCCTCCCACACAACAAGATGATTTCAGAAAAGCCCACATTCCTGTTTTGGTTAACTTGAAGAGAACAAAGTTAATGAACAACTGAAGACAAGAATAGATGAGAACAATGAATTACATAAGACAAGTTAAAGTTAAATATGTTGATCTGGGCACAAAAACCTCTTCTAAGAGAGAAAGAGCACATACAGAATTTAGTAAAGAAGCTTACTTAGCCTCTTACATTATGAAATAATATCAACAGGAAGAAATACAACTGAGTGAACATCAGTGCAATTTCATACAGGACACTGCATCAAGAAGAGACAAAATCTGGTAGTAAAAGCTCTTACTTTAATAACTTTATTAAGGCATTCATCTGCAACCATCCGGACATCAGATTCTGCATCCTCACTGCAGAGCAGGAAGAGCTCCATAGCAATGCCCAGCAGTTTCTGAAATTCTGGGGAATTTCTAAAAACACAAACATTAGAAAGTTACATGTGCACTGTGAAAATGAACACCAATGATGCTTCTGAAAGGGTTTTATAATCCAACTACATATATACTATACAAATATATACAAGAGGAGAAGACATTCAGTGTACTAAAGCACTCATTAGAACCTGGGAGATCATTTCCCAACTCTTTCCTACATAACCTGGTAAGGTATTTGACCTCTGTGCCTAAGTTTCTCTATCTGCAGTAGAAGGGAAGTGCCCACTCCATCAACAGGTAAACAAAAGTCCTTCTTAGATTTTGAGTTGGTTAAAAAATATCATGTAATTTCAGTTTTAAATAGAAGCTCAGCATTTAAAATAAGCCATTACAAGGAATCCTCCTAATCCAACTAACACTCCAAAGTTGTTATTCATCCTAATGAATTAAAGACATTAATAAATAATCAATAAATTAAAGACAGGGCCTTACCTTAGTGACTGAGCAACTATGTTTTCACATATTGTTAGACAATGATTCACTCGATCTTTCTTGGTAGCTGAAAGTTCTTTCTTTCTATAGGAAGAGCACAATGATAATGAGTGTGAGACAAGAGTTCAAAAGTGACCATTCAAACACTCTTGCTAAAGTAGTGTCTAACCACTGCACAAGAAAAAGATGCATTTGCACTTTTTGGTCACTCCATAAACAGCTGTACACCAACTGCAGACCCAGGACTTCATCTGCAGCTGCTGCTGAAAGCACATGGGCACACAAGCAAAGGAGAAATATAAACTTAGAAAAAGAATGAAGAATGAATCATTTACCAGGGAATAACACATTAATTCCATAACTTTCACCGAGAAAATGCTTGGGAATGAAAAACTGAAGAATAAAGAAGAGTAAAGGAAAGGACAGAAAAGTGAAGCAGTCCTAGAACAAAGCAAAAATGAAAGAAAGTGATAGAAAAAGGTTGGTGAAAATAAGCCATGAGAACAAAAATTAGCTCTTTTAAAACAACCCTCCTCCCACATAGTATCACCTTAGACATTTTTGTCTGCCAATGTCTTGAAACTTCCAGTTCTATTAAATGGAACATTTTGCATCTGAACTGCAAAGGATGGCAAAGCAATGCCATCATACACTACACACCTCCAAGGGTAATTACAAAACCAGCAAAGCCCAAAGCACGTTCTGCCCCATGAGAATAACATCTCTGTAGTAATTCTTGGTACAGCCCAGGAAAGGCCAAGCTGAGTGTACAATAAAGAGAAAAAAATGCACAGAAACAAAGAATGTGTATCTACAACCAACAGAGAGCATGATGTGAAAAGCTTCTCTTTGCAAAATGTGTTTAACATTCACTTCAACATGATACAAACTCTTGGAACAGCAGCTCTTCCCTGCTCCACCCCCAATAAAGGAACTGAAAAAAGAGCGAGACAGACTCCCAGCTCTGACTGTGAAATCTCATTTAAGTGTGCAGTCTCTCCTACTCCTAACTTTACTGACACAGAATCACTTCTAGGAAAGCAGATGTTACTTTTAAATAATTAACCAGCAGCAATACTGGAGCAAAACCACCCACCCGAGTCTGTTTCACAATAAAGAATTACCAGCTTCTTCACTCACATCCACAGAGAACATTCCCTTTAGTTTCCCAAGTGAAAATTGATCATTTTAGTATTTAATTCTCCCAGTAAAAAACAGCAAAAGATTGTGAAATAGAAAAACAGTGTTTCTGAACTAGAAGTTGGAAAACAATGTGAACAGCCTTGTGCTACATTAATAGCAGTAACACAACATCGAGGGCCAACAGCAAGTAGCCAATAAGTACATTAAATTCAGCTAACTCAAAATATAGCGTTAGACAAGTATTTTTAAAGAACTAGATTGCTTTATTTAGGACCTTCAGCTCAAATAATAGTAGAGGCTTTGAAAAAATAATTCTTTGCCAGTATCCCTGTCCCTTTTCATCCAGCAGGCTGGAAGTGAGGGGTTCAAAAGTCTGTGTTCCCAAGATTTCAGTTTTTCTCACAAAGAAAATCTCATCTCATCCCAGAAATATTTTCTACTTCTAGAAGTTTAAGGGATAGCTCTGAACAAAGCCATTTTTTCTGTTATAGTTTGGCAGCATTTTATTTAGGCAAGCCAAACGGCAAAGAGGATCTCTTCTTGGACTTAAGACACTGGCAGAATATGAGCAGACAACCTGAATTTGTTCAAGATACACAATGCCTTTCTTTCACTCCATCTTGAAAAAGTGCCAGAGTCCTTAGCAGCATTTCAGATCATCTCTAACAGAATACCAAATACCGTCCAAGATGTGCAACTGATTTTGCAATGTCAGCAGGCACCTCAGAAAACGATTAAATCATTTCAACTTCCAAGCTAATTTTACCCAGTCTCTTATGAGCACCATTTTCAGTACATATTCAACTCAAAAATAGAACAGGCACATCTGAACTTGCCCATAGCTCACTATTTCAGATACAAGACATTGAAAATACTGCTGACAAAGGCTACTTCCAGAATAAAATTTTCTATTATCTACACACAACATGGCCCTGAGCAAGGCAGGCAGTGATGTTCAATACCACTCAGACTATCAGAGATCAATCTCTTGGGCAAATTTCTGTAAACAGAGAGCTCCACTAACACATAATCTACACCTTGCTGAAATAAGTAACTTCAAAATTTAAAAAGGCCTGGCTAGAGAAAATATAACTTAAAAAAAAATTTAAAGAAATGAAAAGTGGAAGAAAAATGCTTAATGTAGATCATGTATATATTTACTGTGCCTACAGAGGGACAAGGGTAACAGAACAGTATCTAGAGAGAAAAGCACATGACTTTTGACTTTTTTAGTTTAAAAACAAACAAAGCTCTATCCAGAAGTACCATAAAGCCCACAGGAAAACTGCTGATGAGCATACCCAGGAGGGAAAGGACAGCATCACACATTTGATGAATCAATCACACACATCTGATGAGTAACACAAGGCAGGAGATACTGCAAGCAGTGCTTATCAGCAGGAAAGCTCCATCTCACACACAGAGGAGTTTCATCTCCAGTGTACTTCTACAGACCAGGAAGATTAACAAACAAAGTAAAAAAAACAGCAAGTCCAGATAGTTTTGCCCTCTGAGTCCAGGTGAGCTGACTATAGGAGATGCAGCTCACCAATCCTGATTTTTATTAGATCCTGAAATTAAAGAGTATGTGAGGAGCACAGAAGTTATAAAGCTGAGCCACTGGTAAGAAAAAAGGGACAAACCAAATGGCTTGACATTGTTCTCGACAAAAATAACAGAAACTACAAACTGTTCTTTTAATAACAAACAGAAATATGAGTGGATCAAGAAACAAACTCAGTCCAAATATGAGGGACACTGGAAACAAGGTATAGTAACACAGGCAGTGATGCATTGTCAAATTAACTAGAACTGGTCTACTACACACCCTAGACATGGTAATGCCAGAAAACCATTAAGGAACCACTTCTGACCAGCAGGGCAATAGGCAATATCCATGCAGTTTGTGTGATCTTCAGGAAAGCAAAAAATTAATGCTAGGCCTCCAGATAGCACTGATCAAACCAATCTGTGACCACAGCTTCAGTCAAACATAAAAGACACAGAAAAACTGAAGAGTACCAAAAGAAACCCTTTTGCTTGGGCTTTTGCAGTACCTTTTGCTGTAAAAGTAATGGTTAGAATCAAATGTAAAAAAAAAAAATTGAAAATAATTACAGTAAGTGACTATTAGACTAAATTGTCAAGAGAAAATGTAAAGAAACCACTTTTGGATTTGCCAATCAAACTCTAAATTTTTACAGTCTAATAGTAAACTTTTAAGTTTTGTGATCCAAAACACAACATCCAATTTCTAACAAAATTTAAGAGTCTGAAAAAACTGAAAAAAAATTAGGAAGAAAATTAGTTGCCTAAGCAGAAGTGTAGAGAAGCAATATGATAGAGAGCTCAAGTTAAGCTTACACAGGAGGGAAAAACAAACCCAACAAGAGATAAAAAAGAGGGTACCAGAGACTGACATCTGACTGTAAGGCATAATGTAAGCATAACACATGATTACTGCTGATTAAAATCTCTTGAAACAGAAAAAGCTCTTATCCTTCTTGGTAAAACCTTCTTTGTGATTAGTATTTTAATAAAAAGAGACAGAATATCAGTATTATCAATAGTTCTGGAGTCATTGTCTTACAGTAAAGTGAAGAAAGATACAGATACCTGCTGGGTAAACAATTAATTATTTTCTACCCAAATCTCTCTCATCTTAAAACACTTCAGTGTAGAAGACAGTCCTCAGTAGGATGAGAGGACACAGAACTACAAGAGATTTAAGTGTTATTTACATAGAGCCACAACAGAGACAAACAGAGGGAACTTTCCTTTCCAGTCTACTACAAACAAGAAAAAATAAATGCAGATACTATTGTGAATTACATTCAATATGTCACCTGCTATTTCACTGAAAGTCTGGGAAGCCCCAGTAAAAGCTGCCACAATAGCTTTTCACTGGCTTTTATGAGGTTCAGTGCTGCCACTGAATTTGTACAGTTCCTGGGGGCATACAATCCCATCAGCTTTCTGAAAACAGCCTATTTTTAAACACAAAGCAAAGTCAATGAGGACAACTCCAACACTAATTTTTTAATGCTTACAGTAGAATATGCCTAAATTTAGACCATCAAACCAAACATAATAGCCCTCAGCAAGCATCACAAATAATTTCAAGGATTTCCTCTTGAAATACCTTGACCTCTCTCACCAGTAGCTCACAAGACAGAAATTTGAACGGCACATAGGAAAGACTGGAAATAGATTGGAAACAGACATTCATCCATGTCACACAAAGTACTAGCAAAAACAATTGTACAAAAGACAGCAACTAGTCCCTGCAGACCAACAAGGCACCTAAAAACAACTAGCTCTCCAAGAAGATGAGTTTTTTCACCTATTAAGCATCAGAAGTGAGAAAATGCTTTGTGACTGTTTGAGACAACACACTCCAAAGAGAAACAGCACCACCCGTGATAATTCAGTTGGCAACCGTGTCAGAATGTGCAGTGGGAGCAGGTGGCCAAGAGCCCAGAGCTGCACTCCCCCTGCACAAGCCACAGGAAAGTGCCAAGGTAGAAGTTACCTGCTCCTCAATCCCTCTGCTTCTCCCTTCTCCCCAACAGCAGGAGGAAAAGGATTAGTGTAAAACCGTGTCTTTGTGCTGTAAAAACCTGACTGCCTCCACACCGGCTCAATAAACGCTGCTTTTAGAGGTGCAAACCCAAGGGGCAGCACCGTGGCACTGAACAGTTCCCTGCCCTGGCCCACACATGAACGACCCAGTGGGAAACGCGAATATCTCATGGATCTAACGCATTTACCCCTTACATTTAAGAAAGGAAAAAGGTATTAGGAATATTTAAACTAACCCCTCTTAGGTCTCTGTGCACCACATCAATCACAGCACAAGACTTGAAATGAACTTTGGCACAAACAGACATCCACTCCTTCTGAAAGCAGTTCAGAGAGCTCAGACTTCAACTCTATTTATATTTTCAATTCACAAACACTAAATCTTGTTTTTAACTTCAACATGAACTTTCAGGGCACTGTTCTGATAAGAAAGAAGAAATCCTACTGAACAACAATCAACACATAAAGATATGAAAAGTGAATTACAGAGTGGAAGAAATTTCTCTCGCTCAGCCTTGAACCCTCATTTTAAGAAAGCTGTACAATCAGCTGGAGAGAGTTCAGAGAAAAGACACTCAGGCAGAAAGAGTCAAGCACAGAAAAACAAGGTCGCAGAAAAAGCACTTCAACAGTTATCAGAAGAGAAAACGCTGAAAGTAGTCCTTCATTCAAGTTATACTTATGGTTTTTGTCTTTTTTGCAGCAGTCAACTAGGTGAAAATAAAGTTTTCCTTCCTAGAACTAGCCTGTGAAACCCACACAGCATTGCTGTACCTCCCGCTCATTTCCCGCACTGGTAAATGTTCAAACGCACTTGCCCCGAAAGTTACTCCACGTCTGAACTTCGGCAGAGAACCGGCAGCAGCAGCACCCCGACAACTCTACGGGAGCCGGCACCGGCCAAGGGACAGGGCAGCGCCCGGGCCCGGCTCGGGGCCGTCCGCGGGACGGAACCGGGGCG
>WEIU01016764.1:1585-14803 GCA_013389925.1 Aegithalos caudatus
TTTTTTGACCATTTTACACTTCCCTCACACTAATATAAATGCACCCAAATGTAAAAGTAGAGTCTTATCAGAATTCTCCAATGGGCAATTTACATTCTCACTTTTGCAGCTGCTATATTTAGCAACAGTTAGAGAAAATAAGAAAAGTGAAATTTCTGAACAAAAATGATTGAAGCTTGATTACAGCAAAAAGCTAGATTATTGTGTAGGGCTGATTTTTAAATTCTAAAAATGCATGTCTATTTTAGACATTTGTAAGGCATTTGGCAAGCACTGCTTAGAAGATGATATTGAAATTTGATTTTATATGTTTGAAAAGCTTAGCTTAGGTCAGAAATGGAAGCCTATCTGAAGAGATCAGCCTCTGCTCAGTGTAAAAATCTCAAATCATGCAGACAACAGAGATTAATTTCTGGCAATTTCCACAAATGTGAACTTAGATAAGACAGGTTATTGTAAAGTATTAATTATACGACACTGGCAAACCCTAAGGTCCAGTTTAGTTGACTAAACCCATTGCATGATGATTTTGTACATTGCCTGTCCCAAGAACACCAGTTCTAACAGCCAATACTAATGCTAAAAAATCAGTGGTGTTGTCTTAAAACCAATTATTTTGGGTGTTGTCTTAATCTCAGTTCTGTATCCACAAATCTAAAAAGCTTGATACACTTCCAAGAAAAAAGGTGAAAGGTTCTACACATTCAGATCATGTTTTTTCTTCATATCAATCCCTTTTTTTGCATTATGCTTCTTTCTTAGGATTCTGTATGAACAATCTGGAAATCTTGAGGGCTCCTAAAGAGAAAATGTAGAGAGGAATCTCTTGGAAGGGACAAAATATGAGACGTAGTTTCCTCTGATTCATCCATATCTATTGTGGAAAACATGAATCCCAGGAGATAGCCAGGGGCTAGGGAAGCTTGAGAATGAATATGGATGTAGCAGTATTGCCAAAGGATGGAGTGAGGTGCCAACAGCTTGGAGCACAAGTGAACACATGAGACCTATCTCCTGGTTTTGAACCCTGGAATCCAGCATGTCTGAGACATTTCTCCAATCTATTCTACCAGAGAGCAAGAAAAGGGTAAGACTCACCTGTGCTGGAACAGTTCAGGAGCCCTTTCTGCATGGAAATCCTGTGGGAAATACCGACCCTTTAGCCTCTTCTGTAGAGTTTTTACTGCTAGAGGGGACAATCAGGCCCAGACATATTACATACAGATTATCCACTTAATCTCATTTTGACAATTATTGGTATTTCTCCTCCTGCACTTATTCCAAACAGACAAATGTATCTTCCTTTGGCTGCTGTGTAAAAGGATGTCCTTTTTCACTGCACTAATGCCTAATCTTCAACCATCAAGTTTTCCTTATAAGATAAAATGGAAGTATATTTGATCCAGGAAATTGCAAATAAATTAAACTCTGTATTAGACAAACAAATTTTTAAGTGGCTGCTAGCTATTGATTTATTTTCTGACTTGATTTTTCTGGCTCAAAAATTCATTTCTGTGCTTGGTGAGGAATATTTATTTAAACCCTAAGGTTTGGTCTACACTAGGAAAATTTCTCCCAAAATTTTAGTGGTTTTAAAAGTGATTTGCCATTGCAATTTTAAAAGCATTTGGAATTGTTTAGGTTTCGCTTAGTTGGTATCAACTAAGAATAGGCTGAATTTTTTGGTGCTTCATCTAAACAAGAACCTGAACTGGCTTTTAAGCAAGAATTCAAGAGCCCATATTAAGAAGTAATGTTACTCCTGGGAGCTTTGAGTGGCACTGAACCTCTGCTTTCACAGCTTTCCACATTGCTCCCAGTGTTCCTGGGAATTTGATCTTATTTCAGTGAAGAGGAGGTGTTTCTTAAAGATGCTGCTCTTAGGCCCTAAACTCATGCAATATGTGATAGGAACAACTTGCAAGCATTTTAACACAGTGTAGGTATTTACAAATTTGTGTCCAATAGACAGCTTCAACCACTAAGTAATGCCATGCATGGGCTTTCATACTTTCTAGGTAATAAAGTCAGTAGTATTGACAGTAGTATGGTTCTGCATTAGGTCTTCAAGTAAATTTGTGTTAAAGTATAACATCTGTTAACATGCAAGCAACCTGTAGCCATATTTCTTTTGGTGAATATTTTTACAATACATCAAGAGTAATTTTATGGCACCATGGATGACTGAGATCAAACAGCTGTTGCTTTCAATCTTCTATTATAAACTCAGCAAATTTGTGGTATTAAAAGCTTTTCTATTAAGGAAAAAAAATCCAAAACAACAAAGGAAAGAGAAAGAAAAAGCCTCCTGCACCTTCTGTATCATGAAAAGGACAGTTTTTCTTTAACTACCCTGAATGTACTTAGGTAACTGCATTTCAGCGGGCATAGATGCAAGGTTTCTGTTAAATAACAGCTGTATTTCCTGGAGGGGAGGTCCTTTTAATAGCAAGAAAAAGTTTTTAGAGCAGGCATTTAGGCTCTGCTTTCTCCAGTAGATGTCACTTGCAGTACATAATAATTCATGTAAAGAAGTCAGAGTATATAGAAATGCATTGCTTTCCCTGAAATATGCAAGCTAAATTAAAAAGCCATTTTAGTGCCCTGTGTATGTAGTAAGTTTGGCATTTGGTTTATTTTAACAGATGGCATTGAAATAACAAAAGGTAAAGCATTTTTCCCAATTGATCAGTGAGGATTATGTCTCTTTCTCCTGTAATTTGAAATAACAGAAGGAGACAAATATACTTGTTGACACATGTGAGGTCTGGGTCACACATGATCTAATACTGTATTGACAAGTAGTTTTTGGCAATTGCTAGACTTACTCTAAAGAGAAAATGTATCATGTAATTATTTTTATACTTAGCAATTGGGATTAAATTTAGGAGGGGAAACCTATAGAACACATACACCTCAGAAACAGGATGTTTTCTTGTATAAACAAAGGAGAACTTGTGGATATATTATATATTTAAGGGAAACTGTCTTTTAGTATAGTTGATTAGAAGTGTATGCAATGTTCTAGGAACATTTTACCTGATTTCTAATACTAATTTTTAAGCTATTTCTTTTACTATTACTATAGTGTAACAACATCATCTTCAGTCAGATCACTATGTCCTTATTTACATGCAAAACCCAGATTTTCAGGCCCTTGGGGCCTCAGGGATACACTGTGATCTCACGGTGGCTGCTGACTGTAAATTATCCACAAACATTCACATTATATTAACTTACATCACTTTGCTTGTCTCCAACTGGTGTGCCAGTCAAGACTGCATTATAGACTTTAGGCACTGGTTGTTCGTTTGCTGGCTGATGTTTGATGTCTCCTGTTTGTAGCCATCCCTCCTCTGCTCACCTTAGCAGTTTTTCCTTTCAACAGATATGAGATTGCTGTACTGCTGTATTCATTCCCATTCCACTCTCCATTGCATGGATGAGTTGGCCGGTTTTGAACTTCAGTCTTCTCCTGTTTTCTTCCTGGATTCTGATCAAAGACCCACAGAAAACCCCAGCACAGATTGACTTAGAGAGAGGAATAAAAACTAGCTATGCCATCTTCTCATCTTATTCCCATCTCATTCCCCTATTTCCCCCCAGACAACCACATACAAATACAATTTTGAGAGTTTTTAGAAGGAATGCCAAGAAGGCAGGAGCCACAGAGATTTGGACATGAGGCCCACTTTTACACCTTTGTTCTTTCTTTCCAGCTGAATAAGTCAAAGGTGGATAAACTTCTGCTCATGACAGGCTTTGAGGACCCTACCGTGAGAGAGCAGTGATCATTAAAGCTTTGTCCCTTACCCCCAAGGAAACCCGGTGTGCACTGTAAATTAAAGGGGTAAAGAAGACTAGAAAAACAAGAAAAATACATTTTTCCCCAAAATGCAGCTGAAGGTGACTACTGCATGGTAAACGTGGAAACAGCTGCAGCAAATTTGGTCTTACTGAGAGCTACCTGCTGTCTTGGTCTTTCTGCACAAGGTGAGGAGAGAGATGAGAGGCAAAGATAGACAGCTAAAGGCAACGATGCAAAAACCTATTAGAGATCATCCAAAGGGGGGCAAAAAAGGTGGTGAAGGGCCTTGAGGGGAAGC
This sequence comes from Aegithalos caudatus, assembly GCA_013389925.1. Taxonomy (NCBI): domain Eukaryota; kingdom Metazoa; phylum Chordata; class Aves; order Passeriformes; family Aegithalidae; genus Aegithalos; species Aegithalos caudatus. Next base: position 5,692 of record WEIU01016764.1, read on the forward strand.
CATGTGAACAGTGGCTGAGGTCACTTGGTCTGTTCAGCCTGAAGGACACTGAGGGTGACCTCAATGCAATTACAGCTTTCTGTGAAGGGAAGAGGAGGGGCAGGCACTGATCTCTGCTCTGTTGTCACCAGTGAAAGCACCCAAAGGAATGGCAGGAAGCTGTCTCAGGGGAGGTTTAGGTAAGATATTAGGAAAAGGTTCTTCCCCCAGAGGGTGGTTGGGCACTGGAACAGGCTTCCCAGGGAAGTGGTCACAGCACCAGCCTGACAGAGCTCAAGAAGTGTTTGGATAACACTCTCAGGCACAGGCTGGGACTCTTGAGGATCCAGGAGCTGGAGTCAATGATCCTGATGTGCCCCTTCCAACTCAGCTTATTCTCTGATTCTGAAAGAATGCAAGCTCTCAAAAGGAGTATTTATACTCTTGAACCTGGGAAGAGGTGTACAGAAGTGTATAAATCTAGATCACATACAGGGAGCCAAGTCTCTCCTTATTTGATTTGATAATTCATAACAGAGGTATGACATTCAAGTGGTCTAATATGAGCTGCTCTTTATTGCCTGCTTCAGGTCACATATAACATACTAGGTCTGTAAATGTTTATATCCCAAGTCACAGGCCAGAAATCAGTATCAGTAGACTTAAAGAAGGGCTTATAAATTACCAGTTGAGGTAATTGGTTGGAAAAAGATAGAAAACTCTACAAAGAGCAAAGCAGAGAAAGAAATCTAGGAACAAATTAGAAGGTAAAATCCTGATTATTTTTATCAAGTTTCTGGGTACTGTAGAGACTCATGGTGTCTGGTTGTGATAATTTTAGCTCACTTTTTTCCATTTTCTTCAGGAAAAAGGAATTTGCCAGAAAATAAAAATATCCCAACCCTTTGAAACTTTCACCTGACACAGGCTGTTGGTATTCTGCTGAACTGTAGAACAGTCTGTAACACCATTGACCTATTTTCATAAGAAATGCAATATCTAGTTAAAGCTGGCTCTATCCAGGACAACCACATTTTTTTAAGCAGCATTCACTTTACACAGTGATATGGACAATGTTAGTCTGAAAAAGTTAAAAGCATTTTGGTATTTATTTCCTTTGTTTATATGCAGACACAAGTTCTTTTTGACAATAATTTCTAATTTAAAGAGATGATAAGTTCTAATTTAAATGAAGATGTGCTTTGCTAAAAATGCATAAGGATATAAACAGGCAAACAAATCTTGTAGTATCATGTAGTGTAAAAATAGAGCTTTGAACAGGGATTACGAAGTTAATGTATTGGACATATACTGGTACCTCACATCAGAGGATCTCATAGTCTCTTACAAATTCCATGTCACAGAGAACCACAAAGAAATTAATTGTGAGCTTCCTTTTGTAGACATGGAGGGATACATATAATTCAACTCTGATAAACCAGGCCAGTCACAGTGAGAGAGCCAGAAGGAAGTCTAAGGCTTGATTTCAAGATCTCTGCGAAGTCCAAGAAGTAACTTTCCCTTTCACTCTTGCTAAGGTGAGATTAATTTGTCTCTGCACAGATTGGGAAAGTTCAAGGTAATGTTCCTGGAAAAGCAATCAAGTCTTTTACATTCCTGAGTTACTTTTTCTAACTTATCTATTGTTTATTCATGCTGAGATATACACAGATTTAAAGAATTTATTGCAGAAAGCTCTCTGAATTCGAGCATGGCACATATAGGTATCTTTTGATATTGTGATGGCATGAGGGATACATTATCTTCTGACAAGCTCATGCAGGGGATTGGGCAGGACATAAGGTTATCCCTTTCCTAAGTTATTCGACATCTGTTTTTTTCCTTTTTCAGTGTTTTGACAAGAGTTAATTGCCAGCTTCATTCAAGTGAGTGGATGGTTTTAAAGACAGCCCTGCAAGAAGTCATGTGCTGTTTCTTATAGAAGCCAGAGTACCCTATGCCATTTCCAAATGGATATCCCTGCTTGATTTTGCTGTCAGTATTGGTAAATGTATATATTTAGCTTCACCTGACCCGGCAGATCTTCATCTGTCATGCCAGAGAATAAGGATGGCACATGGGATGTAAAAGTCATTGAAGAAAGGGAATTGGTGAGTATATTAGAGTGAGTGTTAAGTAATCAAAATATAAACACTTAGGAAAAACAAACACCCTGGAGTAATTTTAAATGGGCAGATTACTTCTGGCAGTTTTGCCTTTTGGTCTGTATTCTTATCAACATTTGAAACCATTCAATTCCAAATATCTACAGAACTCGCAAACAAGACAGGAGACCCAATACTTTATTGATGCTTACAGCCAGAAAAATTAAGAAGCTCTGAGTTAAATGGTCAGGCTGGCCATCCTTCAAGCAATCATTCTTTTAAAACCCCGTGCTCCAGCAATTTGCTCTGAGACTTGCAACTTATCTGATTCCCACTTTTGAGAGCTAAATTCTCTGAAAGAAGTAGATAATCTCCACTGACTATGATTTTATGACAGGACTTTCATTAGCAGGTGATCCTTCTGCTGAAGTCAAATGAAGTGAGTAATTATTCTATTTTGCAGTATTGTTGACAACTGAATTTTTGTCATACTAAGCAACACAACACAGGAGATTGGATACTCAAAGGACACTATAATTCTCCTGGGGGAAAAAATTTAAAAATTATATCTGGTCACTTTATACACACTAGGCCTCCAAGTAAATGCTGAATTGCAAAAATATAACACATTCAAAAAGAATATTTATGTGTCCCTTTCTTACTACATGTGCAGTATTTTTCTCCTATGTCACAAAAACTGTAACCACAATTTACAAGTATATGCACAATCAAATTGCTATTGATTTAGCAATGCCTTTCTTTGATGTCCCTTGCCTTAACCTCATTTATAAAGCTGTTTTGCATTATTTCAAACTGTCAATGATTTGTGACTCATGAATATTCAAATCTAATTTGCACTTACCTTTTTTGCATGCATGCTTACTTGTAATTTGTCTCATTTGCCCTTTGTTTTGTGTTTATTTTCAGGTTATTTAGTGAAGTAAACTCTGTTCTTAAAGTAATAACATCAAGTTAAACACAAGTTGTGTAATTCTCACCTTACTAGCGTCTTATATCACTTTAAATCCACTAACTTCCCTAGAGTTTCTTCTGCTTAAGTGAAGAGAAAGAAGTCCATGAGCTATTTCTGACTGTTTTTCTTTGTCTGTGTCTTCACATCAACACCATTTAGCATGATTCATTGGAATTGCAATGTCTTTATTTAGTATTTTATTCAGAAAGAAATACCAAGATCAACTGTCTCATCCTAGTATTTCAGATTTTAGGACAATTCAGATCTCCAAATCTGAGTGAAAATTAAGTTGTTCCTCTGACTTAAAACACTTTATTATCAGAGGAAACAAATCATTTTACTTATTTTTGTGGTAAATCCAGTAGAATAAATCCCCAACTTAAGAATATAGTACAATAATATACGCCTTCCCAGGAAAAACTCCACCTAACAAGTATACTGATTGCAGCACAGTGGGTACAAAATCCCATTCTTTTCATGCTTGTTTATCTAAAAAAGTCTGTTATACCGTTAGGTGCAAAAGGAAAGCTGAGCCAATATATTTGTATTTTTTTTCCATTTATGGAGGACTGTGTCATGAGACTAGTGACCCTCTCAAATACTAATAATCTTGCTAGATTTTCTTGAGTTAATCAAGTCTGGAAAAAAATAGCAAAAAGAAAATTGCCTTTGAATAAAAAAAAAAAAAAAATTATCTTACTTGAGTATCAAAAGTTATTTGCCAGGGAAAGTGATCTGAAGTTAAACCAGGAGCAGGGGGAAGAAAGGAATGAATGATTTTCCATAATGTTTGAAAGGTGAAATCAACCTACAGTGGCAAAAGTGATTGTTCCTGGGTTCGTGCTGCAACGCTAGTTGCAAAGCAGCTATGGAGGGTTCAGATGGTTCTTGTCTTGATCATGCTTGTGACCATATATATGTGATTATTAAAGCAAGCAGGATTTTTCTCTGAACAAATATTAGATGAATACATTTCCTTCATGGAGCAAATCCTGCTTCTAATGGAAAGGAAGCAGCATTAGGCTGTCAATGAATACCTGCACAAAACAAAAGTATCTGCATACACAGACAGGAATGTTCTTGGGCACTTTTATTATTCATTTAGTCTCCTAAATAATTTCAGGCAACCTTTTGGGAAATAGAGGAAGTATGATAGGTGATCAGTAACACATCAAGAGTAATGAAATTAAAAGCCCAAATGAACACATTGTGAATGATTGGAATCTGTTTGCCTAAGCTTTATTTGGTCAATGTTTTGAAGTAAAATGAAACAAAAATTCTCCCATATGATGAGGGGTTCCCAAGTGGGAATAAGAGATCTGAGCCCAGAAAATATAGCTGCATTCATCCAAGAGTTCATTTCCAATTAATAGTTTCATCATCTCTTCCATAAAAGAGAAAAATATTTCAAATGTTTATTTTTAGCTTGATGCATGAATAATAGAAATAAAAGCATCTGAGTATTTAACATGAAGAAATTCTTTTTAAAATGTCAATATATGAGTTAATAATTACATATCAGTAGTGCTTTTTTTTCTAGTACCAGTACCATGCTTTTAAATGAAAAGCCTCAGCTGTTGTGAAGACCAAGGCAGTCATGTGCCCTGAAACACCCAAGAAATAGTATTATCCAGTATGACACATGCCTAGATATGTCTCATTGTGATCATAATATAGCCTAAAGGTAAGAATACAGAACAATCACTTGTGTGTTGTTTTTCCAATGCTGTTTATATTTGTCTGCATCAAAGAAAAGCTTCTGCTAGAGCTATTTATATCATTAATCAATAGAACTATTAGTGATGGTTTATAAATGCATGAGACAAGGTTTAAATTTAGCATGTACTTTAAAAATGAAATCTATTAGTACATTAACTTGATCATGTTTCATCACTGAAAAGCCAGTTCATCTTCAAAAATGCTTTTGAAAAAGCAGAATGTACCACCATGACATGAAAGATACTTAAACTGTCAAACAAAAGCTCTTATTGTGAATCACCAAAGTATGAATTAAAGGGCTGATGTTTTCCTGTACTGAGGGTTTACTGGAAGGGTGGTCACTGTCCACATTTACTATCATTATGATCTAGAAAGCTGAGTGCTTCACACCTGCAGATTTGGCATCCTGCAAAGCTACTTTGGAGAAACCTGGCTTGTGTACTCCATCCATGTTCTCCTTCAGTCAATGGGACTCTGGGTCAGGTTTGGACTTGATACTGAAGACTGTTGATGCCTGAAGTTTTAGCTTTCATATTTTCCAGATTCTGTACTGCATTAGTATATAACTCTGAACTTTATATAAAGTGTCAGCAAGTTCTCCTCACAGCTTAGTTAGGCAAAACAATCCTTTTCCAGCCCAAGAACCAAGGACAGTATTACAGCTTCAGGCCCAAAAAGTATAAACAACAGTGAATTGAGAAGAGCAATCTGGGAGGATGGAACTTCATAACCTGAAGCTGTAATTGGATAATTAACCCAAATATGTAGATGGACCAAATTTTATAAAACTGAAAACTTGTGACCCATTGTCTACCTTGGATGTAACCATGGCCAGGCTCTTGCAGTGCCCAAGGTGTATCCTTTGAAGGCCTTTTTAATGAATACCTACTTTATTCCTTTAACACTGTCTATCCTTTGTTCTAGGTAGCCTCCCAAGGCATCACTGTCAGCGTGGAAAACATTGTTGACAGAGATTCTCAGCACTGAGGTGTTTTTCCATGAACTTGTGGTACTCTTAATATGTATGGAATGATTGGCAGCCCTTCTGGTCAGTGAGAATTAAAACTGGTGGCACGTGTCTAGTCTTTTAGAGCTATTTGCTGTATAGTCACAATTTCCTTTCTACTGTACTAACATTAAAGTCCATGGTAATTCAGCATAGATGAGGTTTGCTTTTTGAGTTCTTGGCCAACAGTAATAGGAAAATCATGGTGAGTAGAAGTATGTAAACACAATAAGGCAGTAAGATAGTTAGATGTGTATTTTAGACACAGGGCCTATTATTTTGAATTAAGACGAGTCTTTGCCCTTTGACACCATTTCCAAGAAGAATATCCCATCTAATGCACCATAAATAAAAATTCCTAGATCCTTTTATTCTAACATAGAAAACATGGTGATGTCTGAGAACTTGTTAAGTCTAGATGTTGTCCCTCTGCTTCCTCTTCATTCTCCTGTGGGGATGATTTTCTTCTGTGAGAATGGGATCTTCTCTGCCGTGTTATTGTGAATCATCCTGCTCAACCTGACAAGACTCCAATGAAAGAATAAGATTTTCAAAATTATGAGCAACAGAGGGAAAAAATAAAATTAGAACAATCATGGAGGATTCACCTTCATAAAATAATAGTATGTATTAAAGACTCTATGTTCCCTAACTTACCTTATACCTGAGTTTCATTGCCTTCTGTTAGTGAGGTAATTAATTTAGCAGGAGAGATGAAAGGAGCTAGAGATGACAGCAGACATGAGTGAGAAAGAAGTCAAGTATAGGTCTGTAATGGTGGTCAGTGGAAAAGTGTTTTTGACATGCATTTTGTAAATGTTAGGTGTGTAAAGGACTGAATACAGAGGAGTGTGAGATGTGGTACCTTTTCTACTGTTTCATCCAGGGTTGTGTCCTGGTTCTTTATAAAAGGAAGGGCAAAGTCTTGCAATCTGAGGCAACATCTTATCTTCTTGTGTAGCTTTGACCACTTTCAGTGAAGGGTTAATCTAAAACCCCCTAAACTAAAATGCTTCCTGCTTGGGTGGAAAAAATATATATACCTAAGGCTTTTTAAGAGAAATGTTGTACCCAAGAACTGTTTTTGTGAGCTGGGAGTGCTGTACTGAACCTCTGGGGCAAATGTTTGCATTGAGTTGTTGAAAGAGACTGAGATTGGCAACGCCACCCTGCCCTTGGCTAATGAGCCTTCCCCGAGAGAATATCAAGTGCAATTACCTTTCAGGGAATAACAACATACCAAAGAACCATGGACCCTGCAGAGAAAAATGAAACACACATTCGTAGGTAGAACCTGCTATGAATCAGCATTAATTATCCAATAGAGAGAACGGGGTTGCAATAAGTCTCAGTTCCCAACTCACACCATAGATCACAGCAAACGTGAGCTACTTATAGAAAAAACATTTGCAAAGTTCAGCTTGCCCTAACCCCCCTCCTTTCCGTGTACTCTCCTGCACTTGAGTTGTGCTTGGGGGCTGCGCTTCTGGGACAACTTTCCCGACCCACGGTTTGGAGGTGACTGAGAGGCAATCACAGAGGGCTGCTAGCAGCGAGCGAGGCTCCCGAACGTCAGCGGTGCAGTGAGGCTGAGGCAAGGACTCACTCGAGGTTCCACAGGTGCCGACGAGGCCGAGGACACCGGGCCCCTCTCAGCGGTGCTCAGGGAGGTCGGGCTACCGGGCGGCCGCCCGCCTTTGGCTGCAGAGCCGGGGAAACCGTACCCCTACGGCTGGTTGTCCCAGCAAAGACTAAAAAGGGAGAACTGTCCCGGGAGACGGGCTTTTTGCTGTGCACATTCCTAAGAAGGAGACCAAGGGAGAAGACGGGAAGGCCGCATTTTTTGGGTTGAGCTAGTGGGAAAACACGCGGAATTGCCAGCGCTAAGGAGATGCGGGGGGATGCTGGCCGGCGCCTTTGTGCCGGGACGCGTCNACGTGAAAACGGCGCGGAGCGGGGCCGGCTGCTTTGCTGAAAGCAGGCACACGTATATTGAGTTTGTCAGGGATCATAAAATGCGAATTGATTATTCAAACAGCCATTGATTATAAAAGAATGCTTACTGCAGCAATGGGAAAGGTTAAAAGGAAATTGACCCTCTGCGTACGTGACATAAAGTCATTAGGTAAATGAGATATTCATACGGGGTGTAATCAAGGTCATGCTAATTTTATTTGCGGTATTCGACTCAAATCTCCAGCTTCGTTTGGGGACAGAAAATTGTCCCCAAGGGAAATGAACCGCCAGGTAAACCACAGGTGCCGAAAAAAAAAAAAAAAAAAAAAAAAAAAAAAAAAAAAAAAAAAAAAAAAAAAAAAACCCAGAGTAGAGAAGTAAATTCCCCCGAAGCCCCTTGTCCGTGGTGGGCACGAACCCCAGGCCCAGCCCCAACCCTGGTGCGGCCGCGGGGGCCGGGCCGGCGCCTGAGGAGCTGCGCGCAGGATCGGGGCTCCCCGCAGGGGTCTTCTCACCTCGCTGCTCCCGGGTCCCCTCCGGCCGGGAAAAGCTGGGAGTGCCAGCAGTGTCAAAGATCCTCGCCTCTCCCAGACAGTATGAGAACGTGTAAAAAAATTCGATTTATTTATGCACATATTTATTCCCTCTAATTATAGAAATTAATCCTCTTACTTATGACTAAAAGGTAACGTCTAAGGAGTCCCTTTGATGTTTAACAGCATCATTTGTGGCTAACATTCCAACTGATTAAGGAATAATTGTTGTTAAATGCTTTACAAGTGGATAGTGTTTAATTGAGAGGCATTCATAATTTTACGGCTTACCACAAAATGAAACGTAATTAAAAACGCAGAAACTTCCAACTGATTTTGTTCCAATTATGTTTATTGTTCAGACTAATTACTGCACAAGACGGGGTACTTTTCCCATGTCTAAATGGCACACGCTTCCCAAATATACCCTCGCAGGTTTTTCTTTTCCAGGTACAGGCTTGGGACGGGTTTGTGCAGCCTCCGTTCTCCCCACCCCCCACCCCTCCCCATTATAATTAAATGCTCAAGCCTTTTCTTCTCTCCCCCATGCAACACCTTGGGATGTGAGAAAGTGATGGCAGCTTTCTTCCCTCGGAGCTCGAAGTAATTGTAGAAGGGCTGATGAATTTCTTGAAGAAACACTTGCCACGCACTGAGGAAACCATCTCCTAGCAGGATTTTACAAACCAAAGTAAACAAAGCACCCCAGGGGCGATTTCCTCCTTTTGCGCAGCGTACTTCTCAATTTACCTCAGAAGGGATCACAAACACACACGAGAGTTACAACAGAACTCATGGTTGATTTGGGAAACATATTCTGTACAAGAAGCAGAGAAATTGA
>WEIU01016764.1:29331-63908 GCA_013389925.1 Aegithalos caudatus
GGGGGTGGGGGTGGGAGTGTGTGTTTGACTTCTCTGCGGACCCTCAGGGATGAGGTACCCTTAGGATGCTGTGAGGGGAACAAGGAGAGGAAGAGGTTTTCTCCAGGATCGCGGGAATAAAACACTAATCACCGCCCCTGGAATAAATATGATAAAAATCAAGCGTTTAGGTTAAAGTTGATCAAAATTGTTGAAGCATGACCAATGAGCTAAAATCCTGGATAATGACCGCGCGCCCTGACAATCCCCTTCTCCCCCTTTTCCACTCGGGCTCGCGGCTCTGCCCAGCCCCCGTGCTCCTGTCTCCCACGTAACCCCTTGCTCAAAACTTTCTTGCAGATGATCCAAGCAATACAAGTACTAAGGTTTCATCTTTTGGAATTAGAAAAGGTAAGAGTCACGGAGGTGGGTGTGAGGCACGCCATTCCTGACCCCTTCTCTCCTTCCCCCCCGCTTCCCCCCTCAACTCCCTTCCTCCCGACTGTTTGGGCTGACTTGTAAACATAGCCAGAGAAGATAGTGGTAATGCATTGTGACACTGTAACCTGTGCCATCAGAGCATGTGACACCGGACAGACATGCCCAGACCATTTTTCCCCCCTTTTTGTGTGTGTGTGTAATTTCAGTATTTATGAATACCAAATATTAAACGCCTTTCATCTTCCTTACCCCTTTCCCCAGCAGAAGCTCTTTTTTCCCACTCAGAAATATTATGTTTAACCAAAAGAAATGAAACCACTCGTTCTCTCCAGCTCTGGCAGGCACATTAACCCCAAGCAAGCACTAAATGTTTGGAAGAGGCAGGGGCCCCTGCGAGGCGTGGGCAGGGGCTGTGCCCTGGGACAAGAATGGCTCTTCCCACAGCCCCAGCAAGTAGCTTCATTTTACTGCTCCTGGCCATTTAGACCTTTTTTTAGCCCCGGTTTAAACTGATCCTGTCCCGAGTGACTAGTTGTACCTGTCTGGGTTGTGTATGCTCTGGAGATACCACCTGAGTCCAGCTCCCAGTGTTCCGATGTTATCACCGAATCATATTTTCTTCAGCACACAAGTCCAAGCCCACTATCTCTCTCTCTAACTTGTTGCTGCAGCAAGTCTCTAGAGAATAATATGAGCTGCAACAATTTCTCTATTGTTTCCTTGCCTTCAACTATTGTCCCCCTTAATTAGAGTTACTTGTGGAGTAGATCAGAGGGTTGCGCTTGGTACCAAAAAAAAAAAAAAAAAAAAAAAGCTGAAATACAATATTTTGCCATTATTGATTCTATTATTCTTGTTATTCTTTTCAGGTTCATGAATTGTGTGATAATTTCTGCCATCGGTACATTAGTTGTTTGAAAGGAAAAATGCCAATAGACCTTGTTATTGATGAAAGGGATGGCAGCTCCAAATCAGACCATGAAGAACTCTCAGGATCTTCCACAAATTTAGCTGATCATGTAAGTCCTGCTGTTTTCTTTATGACACTTTTAAAGTTTTTAACCTGCTTAGAGGACCTATTCTGGATTTCCTTGTTTTGCTGGTGTTGTCTATTAGTATTATTACTATCTTCATCTCTTGCAAGCTCAAATCCCATCTTCAAACTTTCTTCCCTCTCGCTTTGCAGAGTTGTAGAAAGGCAAAAGCTTCCTTCAGTTTTCAACTGTAAAGCATTGAGTTTGCAATGGTTTGTAAAGTTTCCTGGTCTGGGCGGCTTGGAGAGCTAGCAAACTGTTGGTTTGGTGTGGGGATCAGTGCTTTCTCCTGTTCTTTGCCAACTTTGTAATCAATGCATCAATGTAAGGAAACACAGACAAGAAAGTTAGGAAGAAAGTTTGCTGATTTGCTCCCCCCTCCCCTCTTGTGGGGATGACAAGTGATGAGAATTATTGGCAATACTACACAGCATTAAAAAAAAGGGGTTAGCACATTAGAGTTTCCAATGCTTTTGCTTTATAGCAATTTATTGTCAGAATATGGACTTATTGCCAAACGCCTGAAGCATCTTCATAATAAAAGACAGTAACCTTGATGAAGCAATTATTAACAATGTATTACAGAAAGTTGGAGAGAATGATGATTGAGTAACCGTAGGTTAGCGGTTGATTTTAACACTTTAGGAGTTGGTGAATTAGTGCAATGTGTGTAGAACTGAACATTGGTGTGCGTGGTGAGGAGAGTGCCTTTGTTTTTCTGGGTTTTGGAGAGGCTTCTCTGATCCTTCAAAAGATGTGGATGCAGAGAGACTTTGGGATGTGGAGGGAAAGACTGCAGCTGGTACAGCAGAAAAAGGAAGGAGTAGTTCTGGTTAAAAAGGGTGGGTGTGAACACCACTTTATTTATAGGAACGCATCCCTGGGGGGCAAAGGGGTTTATACAGTTTTAGATTCAATTGAACTAATAATCTAAACGATAGAGTCTAATATTTTAGTGGTTGAAATATTAATTTAACACCCGGTGTGAAGTTAACCATGCTTTCTGCACAGGCGCCTGCCTTTATTTCCCAGTGTGTTAAGAAGAGTAGCAGGAAGCCCAGGGAGAATGAGCTTTCTAGGAGCTTTTGTTTCCTTTGAAAACATGTTGGTTTTGTGTGTATTTGGTAATTACATTAGACCTGGACTGAAGCTGAATTGGGAGATAAAATAATAATAAATTCTTCTGAATGTCCCCCTTCTGGCATGGCTTAGTTACGGGAAATATTTTTGGACCCAAGCCTTAGCTTTCATTTTCTCATTTGTATTCAGTAAACATTGCATTACAAGGTTTGTGCTATGTTTTACATTTTAAATCTATTATTTTGAGAGAGAAAAATGTATGCAGAGCTTTCTTAAAGTTTCCCTGCTTATCAGCTAACTCACATGTAAGTAATAAACTCCATGAGGCATGACACAATTTCAAAAAATATTTGTTTCATGGCATTTTACAACCCTAAATTCGTGGGCATAAGTATTCTGGGAGAGTACTAGAAAAGAAATTGAAATGAGTGGCAACTTGAAAGATAGTGAGTCACTGTGTAAAATTTAGAGAAACAGAAAAAAAAAAAAAACAAAACCAAAAACCCCATGTTTCTCCAGTACACTTTCTTTACAAGAGTGTGTTTCAAGTGGAAGTGTAGAAATGGAGCATGCTTATGTTTATATTGAAGAGATTAGATAAACTAGCCTGTTTAGGGTTCTGGCAGATGGCAAATGCTCAAGCCAATTTGCAGTGCTCCATTATAATATTTAAATTCACACACAATGATAGGACAGGAGTGGAGGGGGTTAGCATTTTGATAATTTGGTAACTATTATCTTCCCTAAGAAGAATCTCCTCTTGCTTTTGTGGCCCCGAAAACAAACTCAAATAAATATGACAACCCATTCATCTTGCACCCGTTAGGGTTTACCACTTCATTGGGTATTATAATTTAAAGCCTTTTATTTCCTGGAGATTTGAGCTATAACATTTTTACTTTAGCCCCCTGCTATTTGTTTTGAAAGGAAGCAATAATTTGTGCAACCAGAACACCAACTGGGAAATGAAGAGTTGTATCACATAGTTACATTTTATTCATGCGTTTTGGGAAATGTGTCTCCTTATTGGATTTTTTTTTTTTTTTGTATATTAGCTTGTTTTCCTGACAAAACTTTAACACCTTTATATAGCTTAGTCAAACTACCATGTTTTATATTTGCCCTGTACAATGTTCCAGCAGAAAGAAATGCAAGTTTATTCATAGAAAAGGAAAAGCTTTAAAAATGGCTAATATAAACATGCAAGTCTATTAAAAAAATGAGCTATCATTTCTGAGCATCTACCTGAAAAATGTAGCAGTTCAAGCATGCAAATTTGTCCAATTTGGCTCTCCAGGTTTATTTTTTTTCATTTGCCTTGATATGCATATTTAATACATAGCCTTAGGCTAGATCTCATTTGGTGAAAGTTGGTGTAGGGGTGATGATGAGCCACTTCAGAAGGACAGAGACAGCATGTTGTTTCCTCTGTTTTATGTATTGGCCCACTATTCTGATCCAGGGGTCTTCCCCTCATGGTTTTATTTGCACATGAAATACTAGGAGCATTTCAACTGATTGGCTATGAATAATGATGGCCCAAAAGAAGTGTAGGTTCATTTGTTATGTGCCAAGGTTTCTCTTGTGGAGGTGACAGTTTGTGACAGCTGTTTGACACCCCAAAAATCCATACCCCTCTATTGTTATTAAGTGGTGTAAAGCTACCCTGTGTGTAATATGAATGTGAGGGGTGGTAGTAGTGACAGTGGCAGTGCTGAATTAGGAAGTAAGGCAGCTCTCAGCTTTATTATTTTTCTAGACCTTAAAACAGACATGAAGGAAAGTAACAGAATGAATTGTAGGATTAGCCAATATTTACCATAAGACTTTAAATGGGGTACCCAAATACTGCATGCCTCCCCTTTCAAAATCTACTGCTCTGCTATTTATGTAACTTAATTGGAAACCAAACCCAAAACCAACAGAGGAATAAACTCTTCAGAGATACACCTGTGCTGAAAAAAGCAGACAGCTGAAAGTGGTTGTGCTGTACATGTTTGGTAATAAACGTGTTTATCGAATTTTATTTTAGTGCGCTATTAACTGTTATGTAATATAGTTAGTGTAAAGGGTCCAGGGACACGGTAGATCAAATAGTGTAGTGCTGGCCACAAGAAGCTAAAACTTTTGTTATTACTCAGCTGTGTTTAGTAAATATAACAGCCCATAATTAGTGTTTGAATTTTTAACACCCTCAGTTTTTTTTATTGCTCTGAGGTATTAGCTGTAGATGGGAAGAAGGTAATTACAGCTATGCCCTGGCCAAACCAGATTAGTTAGAGGGAAAAAATAATTTAAGAAAAGAGGGAAAAAAAACCCTTTGCAGCTGCAGTTCAAGTTCGGTTTTCTAGTGCAGACAATTTATTATTGTTCAACTAAACATACCAGGCCATGTCCTGAATTCTATGTTTAGACTAAAATGTCTGATGAGATTGTTTGCAGATCTTTTTTTTTTTCTTATTTCAAGCCATTCAAATTTTAAAAACATGATGCTCATAAAATTTGGAGATTTTTAAACTTTTTTTGAACATATGATAACATTTTGTACTTTAATTACATTTCTTTTGTAGCTGGCCTCACCTGGTGTCATACAATTCTTCCTTTAGCACAAACCTGTTTTGAAGCCTAGTAATTCTCCCATAGAAATTTATGGCTGTCCTTCCACTGGCTTTTGTGGGAATAGGTTCAGGGCCTCAGTCTTTTTGATATTTTTTTCATGTGTTTTTGTAGCTCAGAGACAATAATATACAGATCATAATTCCTAAAATGCCATTAAAACTGATATAAATATACATACATCTCTTTTATAAAAAAAGACTCTTGACAGATTAGAAATCCAACATCATAGCCGTAGAAGAGAAAGATTAGTCTGAATATTAAAACTTTCAGTTCTCACATGAGGAGATACTTTATTTTGTAAACATATATATCCAGACAACCTAACATTTCTTTAATATTTCTCCTCAAAGAATGGTCTGTTTAAATTCCTGACATTTTACAGATAAGAAAAAACAAAAACACTGTAGTACATACCTGTTCCACTAACATAATTAAATGTTTGGGTAAGATTTCACTGAGTAATGAAGAAGTAATTGGGGGCCTGATGCTATAGTCTGCAGGTATGCCACACTTTTGTGGACTTCAGTGGGAGTTTCAAGAAACACCAGATCAGGTCCCAAACGTGCCCTTTCTGTTGGTAGTGTGTCAGAAGGAAAACTAGAGTAGCTAACTTCAACAATAATAAGGCAAACTTAGAATGTGGCTTAAAACTTAGGACATTGCAGTAGGCCCTGTGCTTTTTGAAGAGGCAAAGAGCATCAGGAACTTTTCAAGACTGTAGATAGTGTTGTGCATTCCTTCTTTTTGATGGGCCAAGGTACACTTGTGTCAACAGCTGAAGTCTCAGATTTGAGTCTACAGCTCAAATTTGAGTGTTCAAACTCTGTTCTCTCAAACTGAACCAATAATGTTTTTCAGTTTCTATTGATAAATGTGTTCCCTTTCTGATTTGAGTTGTCTATCAGTCTAGATGAAGGGTAGCCACACAGAATGACATAAAAGGACAATTAAAAAAAAACCACATCCCCCTGATTTTTCTAGTCTCAGTTCCTTGGTGACAGGTGGATTACTTGTCTGATTTCAATCTTAATTAGAAAATACAAAACACACAGCTTTTCAGAATGCTGCCATGTTCTAGGAGACTCAAAAATTGCTCCTGATATTTTTCCAAATGCAAAATCAAGGGACAAGAATTAAAACTTGTACATATGTACAAAATATCTGATAGATTGCTGTGCCTTGTTTTTTGTTTCAATTGTGTAACTCCAGTACAAAAAAAGTAATCATATTAAGTACGCATCTTTTGGAAAATAAACCTTAGCAATACCAGTAGTAGTCTTTTTTAGAAAACATATATATTATGTAAAATTAGAGTTCTTCATGTCTTTTTGTTTTATTGAAAGTTTTTTTTAAAT
Source organism: Aegithalos caudatus (assembly GCA_013389925.1). Lineage (NCBI taxonomy): Eukaryota > Metazoa > Chordata > Aves > Passeriformes > Aegithalidae > Aegithalos > Aegithalos caudatus. Next base: position 35,840 of record WEIU01016764.1, read on the forward strand.
AGTAAGTTTATTACTAAATGCACTTGACATGATCTCTAAGATACCATCCTGAACTTTACACACACAAAACATAGACAGAGATACACACACAGGAACACATGTGCATGCATGTGATAAATTTCTGTGTCCTGTGTAGTCTATCATATTTTCATATATGGCTGTACCTAGACACAGAGTATCTTTGGGGTATCAGTCATATCAGTCATTTCACTGTGTTTACACATGTTACTTGTAAGAACCAGGTGAGCAGGATTTGGGTTGTGTTTGGGGGAGATAGTGCCAGCTATGTCAAGTAGTTCAGTTCAGTTTTGTGTTTGTAAAATTAATTTACCAGACCTTTGAGTCCAACCACGTTTCAAAACAATAAACTTTATACCCATTGCAGTTTCTTTTATAAAAACAAGCTGTGCTTTGTTTGTTCTTTTAAGATTAATGATTTTGTCAATTTCATCTGATAAAATTACGTTGGAGCCTGATCCTGTCAGAGTTGTGTACTTGAAACTTCAGTTAAAATATGTGAGTGAAATCCTGCTCAACTTACTCACATGGGTATCAGCTGGCCTGATTGATTTTACTTCCCAGTTATAAATAAGAAGCAGATTCCTTATGGTTAATTGAGTCTTTAATATCACCATAAAAAGCACTGTGAGATCAGAATCAGCCCTAGCAGGACTACATGCACTCACAAAAAGCTAGCCAGACTTTGCCCAGTAGATATTTTGGACATACAAAGTAAGAATTGCAATTTGTCAGAAACTTATCCTATATCAAATTTCTCTGTTGCAACATCTCTGTTCAAGAAATCCTGTAGTAGTTAAAAACTCCTAAGGTTTCCAGCAGATTTTCAACATCAGCAAAAGAGAAATGTATCAGATTGGCTTTCTATGCCTTTTGTCTTTTCTATTGCTCTTTTCTAGATTTAGCAAAATTCAATGGTGGTGCTAAATCCATTTTTTTGTTGTTGTTGTTGTGTTTTCAAGGGAAAAAAACACTGCTAAAATTGTGTTTTCTAGGGAAGGCCATGTGTATAAATGAGAAACAGTGGATAGCAGTGGACTGATCTCCTGTGGCCCTGCTAGTACAAGCTTTCCCCATATTGTCTCCTGCTTTTATATTAATTACAACTTGCATTATCAGCTGTGAGTCTGTAGCCCAGCAAATAGAAAATACTGCCCCTGGAGACATAGCTTCTTGTATCTATTTTCCATCTCCTTCTATTGTGCTCTATTCAGTATTCACTGCTTTTCTCGTAGTAACACTGCTCTTTAACACAATTAGGTAAGAGCAAGAGGAGTACCATATTTGGCTCCCAATTATTAAAACTACAGGGAATAGATACATGTGTGCTGTTCACTTTCTATGGTATCTGGCATTAGTATAGGTCATACATGTGTGAAATTTTTATAGTATGCACACGTACGCAATATAGACAATTGCTTTTTGGCAGATATCATCTGCATTCTTCAATGTGTTTCTGAAAGGTATATTACTAAACTTACAAGAAGAAATAAGAAGCCATGATAGCAGTTTGTGTAATTTATCTAAAGCTGTATGTTTGGTTTTTTTCTTTTCCTTATTTTAAATTTTTTTTTCAGTGTAGTTTCATATTGATAACTCAATATAAATTTCATTGAAACTAACAGAAAAATTGTGACTAATATTAGTAGGCTTTAGGCTAGGATCTCTTCAGGTACCTCAACAATACTGACGAAGTTTTCCAGTGAAGCAAACTTTAGAGGTGCCATTTAGTTTTTGGATTTTTTTTTGTGAAGATGTGCATAAAATAAATACTTATGATTAGTCATTTGGCCAAGAATTTTTTTTGAGGTTCGAAATGGTCTAGGGGAGAAAAAGATCAGTTCACTGACTTGTACAACGATCTTTGGCCAAACCAAAATAATGCTGCCTTTTTATGAGTCTGCAAACTCCACCCCTAAAATTATTTGTCATTTTTTATAATAAAAAAGTCTAGCTATTTCTCTCCCTTTCAAATTCCTTCAACATTCTACTGTTGCATTTAGTAAATACCTTGTCTTATATTTTCTGTCCTCCAACAAAACTCTGCCAAATAGCTTCCTCAAGAAAACCATATCACAAGAAATACATTGAATTCTCAATCAATACAGTTTGTCTTTCTAAAACCAGATCTACAAACTGAGGTCAAGAGCAACTCAGCCTGGTAGAGACAGCAAGTGTTTTCAGCTGTGGGAAGTCTCATTCAGTGATCCTTTCCAAATTTTGATGGCTTTGAAACAGAAAGGCTGGTCTAGATTTTGAAATATTGTATGGTAGGTTTTGGATGACATCCGCCTTAAAACATAGCTGAGCTGTTACCAGTTAATTACTGTAACTTTCAGATATGTGATAAGGAGCTCCAACAGCAGCCAGTGCAAGAGAGCCCGCAGTACGCTAAATTAGCATAACTCACCATGTTCCCTGAAAAGTTTAGCCTAGGTGAACATGTTGCAATTACTACATTTTCTAAAAGAAAAATACAGCACAATGTTGTTGGAGGGCTAAACTCATGCTATGCTATTGTTTCTTTTCTTTTTCATGTATTTCTTCTAGCTCTTTATCTGATTACCATCCGGCAAACAGCTGACGCTAAGAGGCTGCAGAGGGCTGAAGAGCTCCTGTCTGCTGTTTGCCTTCAGCTTGAAGCTATTTGAGTGGTTTCCTAAGTCAGAGATAAAAAGAGAAGCTCATAGGCACAACTGTGTTTTAATCCAGGCTGTAAAGAAACTTGCACAGTTTTTGCCTTTTATTTCCATCTGAACTTTTTGCTAACGTTATTTTCAACTTTTTTGTTCTTTTTAATAACACCTGGGCTGCTTCATCTTTCAAGACTTCTGATCTTTTTGTTTGTGTTTCTCTCCTGACTGAAAAATTATGGTAAAATGTGGGGGGGTTATTTGTTGGTTTTGGTTTTTTTGGGTTTTTTTTGTTGTTTGTTTTTTTTTTTAATGAAACTGTGGGGAATAACAGTATTAATTAGAGAAAATTAACACAATGACCTCAATGAATATAAAGTACTACTGTTTGGTGGCAGTTTTTTCCTGCTGTAGTTCTGTGTGAGGAAAAGTAGATCAGGTTTTGCAGGGGGTGGTGATTTTGTGCAGTAAGTGCTGTTGTGCTGCGTGCTGTGCTGACAGGTTAGTCAAATTTCAGATCCTGACCTGTCTTCTGATTTTACTCTTCCTGTCATGGAACCACATATGTGGGTGTTATGTGTGTGTCTGTCTGTAAGGTGAAGGGGATTTGGATCCTTCTTACTCTTTGGTCACCTGAGAACCTTTTGAAGGTACTGGGAACCTTTTGAAGTCATGGGCTCTTTCCTTTGTCTCTGCTGTGATCCAGGTCAGGCCCGTCAGATTTATGTTGCTGGGTATCGTAGCAAGCTGTTACTTGGCAGTTCTATTCTGTGTTGCTATACAGCATGTGGTACTAATCAGTGCTAGAAGATTACTTTGAGATGTTTCAATATAGATTTTGGGACTTGGTCCCAATCACACTTACACTGTATTTTACAGTGGGTAAATCAGTTGATGATGTTGAACTTATTCCTACTACACATTGATGTAAATGAGGTCAGAATCAGTCCTGCTCAAAGAATTTATCCATCTTGATACTTGCTGCTTTCAGCTTCTTATAATGCTTTAATAGTGTAGTGTTATTTCACAATGCAGATTTAAGCCACAATCAAACCTAAGCAACCTAAGAAGCAATTTTTTGAGGGGAGATGTGTTGTTTGTTTTGTTGTTGAATCATTATAATGTGTTCGATTTAAGTTGTCCCATCCAGGTGACAAGTAATGAAGGTCCAACCCCTACTCTGATCTGTTTCATGTGTTCTTGCTCTCCTTTTCTGCCAGAGGAAATTCCATCTCTTGCCTGCCTTCATGTGGTGCTGATAAAGCTCTTCCTGTACAGTAGAATTCCTGTTTTCCTTTAAGCAACAGCAGGGTATTGGGAATGATCAGGAAAGGGGAGGAGGACAGGAGGAGAATACACTCAGCAAAGTAGCACTAAACTGTAGCATTAAGTTTTCCTCACTTATCCTTTTAAATAGCAGCTCCTCTCTCCAGGAAAGCCAATACCCAATAAATTAGAAAGTATACGTGAATTATGTGACTTAAGTACAGTAGTTCAGCTCTTACTTAGCCAAGTTTTGCAAACTTTGTAAGTCTGTCTTCTGCATTCCCTTTTGTAGCATTTCATGCATAGTAATGTGGAATGAATTACATAAAAATCACTATACATGTTATTTTATATAATCACCTGGTGGTTGTTCTTGACAATTCTTGTAAGTGAACTGTTGGAGTGATAAATCTAGAAAGTCTCTTGAAATGTGTCATATCAAGGTGATGGCTGGGCGTGAGGAAGCATCTTTCCTGGTATATAATATCTTTCAGAGAAAGCTTCCTATTTCCCCTCACAACTTTGACTTTGTTTGAAGTTTTTCCAGCATTTAAATGTGTGACAGAGAGGTTAAGGAGTGAGGACACACTCCTCTCCCATGTATGTTCTCCTGTACTTCTTGAAAAACTTTCCCTCCTCTTCTCCCCTTGCAGCTGTGGTCAGTCTGGAAAAACAAAGTGTGGGGAGACAGTTTGCATACCACCTATCCTGATCCTAATGAGAACACTTAGTATCATAAACTATGTAGGTAGATGCCCTTCCCTCCTCTGCCTCCCACTACCCTGTAGAGCTTCTTAAGAAACTAAACTTACGGGTTTTTTATCTGCCCTGAAATATTGTTTTCCAGTATTATTCAAACAATTAATTCCAGACAACTCTGTGGAAAGTTAAAAAAGAAAAAAAAAAAACCAAAAAAAAAAAACCAAAAAACCAAAAAACCAAAAAAAACCAAACAAAAAAACCCCACAAACTGTCCTGTGTTTTAACAAGTAAATCTTTGTATCTTCTCTGCCTGCCTTTGCTGAAGAATTATTACACTGTGCAAACAGTATAGGTGTTTGGCACATTTCACAAATGCTAATGTGTATACTTTCCTCCCCTTCCTCCCCTCTTCTCCCGGTTTGCTTTCTGTTCTTCATTTGCTATTGGAATGGGAACCGTGGAAAAAAATCCTTGGCACTCTGACACCAGAATCCTTCATCTTGGAGAGACCACGATGATGCAACCTCAACGCACTCGGCAGGCACACCAGGGCCCTCCAGCGGGGGCCACGCTTCCCAGAGTGGAGACAACAGCAGCGAGCAAGGTAAAAGGTCAAACTTTTTCCCTCCACAAAGTAGGCATGACTAAAATAACTCCAGCTTTTTTCATTATATCAGTACATCTGCCTTAGAGTAAACATGGAGTGGCAGACTTGCAGCATAATCAGCTGTAAGTTAGGGAGACGGTATTTCCTTTTCCTAACCCACTTAGCTGCATTTTATTGTTATTTCAAAGCGAAATATCTAATCTTCAAACAAGCTTTGTAATAACAATTGATTAGTTCTGCCAATTCCTTTACAAATTTGGTTATCTACAGTTTATTTTTGTGTGGTGTAAGTAAATATAATGACAGACATACTCTCCAGCTGCAGTGCAGTTGTTTGAGTTGGGTTAAAGATGGAGAGTTTAACCTGTAGTTTTATCTGAGAAAGAGACTTCTATGTGAAGTTATGAAGCTGCTAAATTACATAAAGTAGAAGCAAACCCTGAATTAGACAGAAAAATGTTTTTTTGAAATGTTTGCTTGTACAGATTGTTTCTGCTTTTGAAAATCTGAATTCTGAATGGTAAATAGAGATACGTCTGAACTGCAAAACCTCTTCTGTATCTATATACGGTGAAACTCGAGGTTCAGTAGGCTTGGTTATTATTTCAGGTTTTTGTTTTATTTCCTACTGCATCGCACCTTATGTGTGGTCATCTGCATCCATGCTGAGTGAGTGTCAAAGGCGGTTATTCTGTTATGCTAGTGTTTTACATGTGCTCATTAGAAGAATAAGTGACTCCAGAAGGTGTAAGAGTCAAGGCTCCAGTGTTAAACATTGGGTAAAGATGGCCTGCTGTCACTCTTGGATCTTGACCCAGGAGATGATTTTTTTCTTTTTTTTTCCTTTTTTTGATATTTTTTAGTCCAGAGTTTAAGGTGGATTCCATGCTTGTTTTGCTTTGTAAACATGGTAAGCTTCTGCCAGTGACTCTATAAGGTCTTTTGATATGGTCTCACCACAAGATGTTTCTCCTGCATCTGCAGCATTTTGCTGGTCTTTTTCCCCACGTGCCCAGCAGAGCCAGTTGACAGGGCTGACATCCAGCTAGCCTTGCAGGATCCCAAAACTGGAGACAGGGAAAGCCTTCAGGGCTAGAGTTGCTTTGACTATTCTCATGCTGCAGACTGCTTCCCTCCATGATATTGCCATGCTTAAACAGCAGAACAGATACGTGATTTCATGTCTCTCACATGGCCCGTTGCTTGGCACAGAGCTAATTCCCCTCATCTGCCTGATGATCTGGTGTTGTACCTGTTGTGATTCTAGGAACTTGCAAAGTTTGTTTCTGGTAGAGTGGTTTGGTTTTGTCTCCTGTTTGTAATCTTACTGCTGGTAGAAAGTAGCCATGGCAAAGGGTGTGATCCAACTCCAAAATGAGTCACAAGGACTTTTTGCTATGGGATTAAATTGGAGCTGTACAAGACCCAGCATGAGCTGTTACAGATTCAACAGCTAATGATAGGGAGAGCTTGACTGCTAAACAACATATCGGTGTTATGTCTATTGGCTGGCTATAGGCTTTACTGTGCATCAAATGCTTACATGCTATATTGTAGCTAAAGTGCTTGGTGTAGCATATGATTTGCCTGCTTAAAAATTATTTTTTTGATTGGCCTGCCATCTTCATTCCACTACTAGGGAGGAAGTTTCCTCACACCTGTATCATCACTCTGCCCCAGGAACCCCTTAGAAATTAGAAAAGTTCCTTCATTGAGCCATGCTTGATATAAAGAAATCCCTTGTATCCAGATCCAGGCATCTTGTATTTCATAGTCTCTGATCCCTTGTCATGTAACTCTGGGTGCTTGGGAAATATTGCTAAGCATTAGAAAAAGCAGTTGATGATTACTACTCCAACTTTCCTTTGGAAACAGGTTTCTGCCAATATATATGATTTCAACAAACCTGTTGCTCATTTCTGCAGAAGAGGAGCAACCTCTGAGGGGCCAAATCAGTCACTAGTGCTGTCCAGTCAAGCAGGGTAAAACATTACTAGTATGTTTCCCTTTTTGCTTATCTGGGCCTTCTAAAGGGAAGCCGATGTCCAGTGGCAAACCACCGTTCCATTCAGCTGCTGGCAGCTGAAAGATTATTCTACAGCACCAGAAGAATTCCCGCTGGAGATGACTCTGGATTGCTCTTGCCCTCTCAGTCCTGGGAAAGAGTAAAGAGAGTGAGGTCTGTCTTGAGTTTTCCTTAGGCTTTCTTGAGTGGGGGGAAAATTTACCTTATAATTCCTGAGCTGGCAGTGAGCTGGTCCCAGACAATGCTGAGAAGGATAGGTGTCCTCCCCAGCTATTCCAGCACAGTTACTTACTTGGGTCAGCTTGGTTTCCCCGCAGTTTTGCCAAGAGCTTCCACAAATGCTGTTTCAAGTATTCCACTTGCCCCAAAGGATTTCTTGGAAATGGGAGCTCATTAAAGAGTCTTGGGTTACATTAGCAACTTACAGTCTTCTCCACTAATGCCTGGTGGCAGCAGAGATTGATTCATCCTACAGTTGGTCTTTTCTGGCTTTTGAGAGCACTCTTTCTAGGGGTCTCTGCTTTTGCCTTGAGCGTATGATGTGCATCCTGTGATTTTATTACTTTTTAATTTTTCTTTAATTTAAATTTAATTTTATTTTGTGGAGAAAAGAGGTGGAAAGAATTTGGGTGCGTGATGACTGTTTTTTGTAGATTTTTTTCTGCATGAGGTAGATCTATTTATTACCTGGAAGAATCCATCCATAATTCTTACAGTTTGAACCATATAAAAAAGGTGTAGGCATTTTGTCTCTTTATGGAGGACAGTCTCCCTGCTGCAGTTCCTGGCTGCCCTTTGGCATCAAAAGGGTTAATATAATCTGAGTTTGGTATTATTAGAAACATGCTGGCATTGGAAGAGTTAAGTAAAGGGCCTTCAGGCAGTAAATGTTGAAAGATTATCCTAATTTTATTAGTGGTGAGTGTCTATGTTGTTCTTAGCATGTCACCTCACTTGTTCAACAGAAAACTAAGCTATACAACATATTGATCATCTGGCAAACCAAAGTAGTAGTGATCTGTAATCCACCAAGCATTTATTGACTTTATCCCAGTTCAGATACACAAATGCAAATCAATGCTGTATAATACTATTTTAAAGATTTGTAATTATGTACTAGGTCCGATCAACTTTCCCTCTGCCTTGGAAAGAGTTAAATGTATCCAATAATAAAAATAAAACACTCTAAACATCTTACAAAGGAGAAAAAGGAGAAGCTGATTTAATGGTCTAATGAGGCCATCTTCCAGAGACTTGTTTTGTGTAGGGCTTGCTTTGACCTTTCGCTTTGCTCAGGAGCCCAACGCTTCATTTTTCACATTCTTGCAATTACGTTAACGCTTCAAGCATTTCTGACTCCAAGTCAGCTAGCAACACCAGGCATAACTCAACACTGTGAGTTTTTCTCCTCTCTGTAGATTCATTAACAGGTCACCGGGGTCCCAACTGAAATTTAAAACTGACTGGTTCTGTTGGGTTAGCTGAGTTATAGCAAGGGAGATGGCAGGAAAGGGGGTGAGAGAAGAGGGGGGGAAAGAGAAGACCCTGGGGTTTTTGCCAAGGAATATATGTGTAAAAACTCTTAAGTGGAAGATTAAAAGGTGTGTGTAGCTTTATCATCCACTCTTTCCGTTGGAGAGGAAAAAACACATCTGAAAGTCTTCTGGGGTATTGTGTTTTCTTTATTCTTTGCAAAACAAAGTGAAAACAGCCGCTGCCTTTACATAAAAGGCTACTAAATGACTTCTAGAATTTGGCATCAGTTTGTACCACAGTGATGGATATGATTCTCCCAGACTTTAATTCCTATTTAATTTCTTTATGGGATATTGCAAATAACGAATATGGCAGATTATGCATGAAAAATGGGAAATAAATCTTTTTAAGGTTTAAAAACATGTGGTCTACAGGAAAGCACCAGGGAATAATTTCAGTTTCATATTTTATGATACCAGGATTGTATACTTGATCTGTCATATTCGTAGTTTACTCACTTAAAGGGCCTGATCCATCCAAGTCAGATGGAGGCTGTCTTCCTTCAGGACCTTTCAGGAAGTTCAGCATCTTTTTAGGATTAGACCTAAATGAGGGGTAACAAACTTAGCATAAGTAACAAGCCAGAGATTAGAAAATTCTGATAGGTTATAGAGTAGTAAAAGTATAAATGAGTATCACATCTACTTTGCTTTACACATGTGAGTGAGTGAGTAGCTCATTGTGTGGCTTTTTAGGCTTGATTTCTTTTTTAATGTAACTACTTGTGCTGAATGATCTGCCCCTTTATAAATAATATCTGAGGCTACTCTCTAGGGCAAATCTCAAAGTAGTTTAGAAGCACTTTTGTGCCAGCTTGATGTCTTGTCCGTGATAGCTTTCTTTGGCAAAGACTCCATAATCTGGTTCAGGACAAAGTCAACTAAGATATTAACTGAAATGAAGCATCCATCACAGGTTAACTCTCTGGACTGATGCTTGTTGGAAAAATTAAGTAGTATTATTTCTTATTCAGTATATGCCATCCTGTAATAACAATAGTATGCAAATCAAATTTGTTTACAAGACTAGATGATAAAGCCCAAAGTTCTATTTTTACATTAGAAACCCTATTGGCTACACAAAGCTTAGAACCAAACTCCGGTCATTAGAAAAAGGAGAGGGATATGTTGATGCTAGCAACAATTAAAAAATAACATATTCATACAAAGTATTTTGAAGCTAATCCAAAAGCTAATGCTACAACTTTTTTTTCCTAGTTCTGTAAGTATGGTAAGCCTGCTGAAGCTAGTATGCATATTCATCATAAAGATTCCGAACACATTTTTATTCCTTTGTATTTTTACCTATAAAGTGATAGGGTATGGTTTTGTTGGAAGAGAGCTGCCTTCTGTAAGAAAGGAAATCCCTGATAGAAGGGCTGAAACATCCAGACTGAAAAATCAAACTTGCTAATAAATAATGCTTCACTGGAGATGCATTATTTCAGAAGGCACAGCTCTCATAAAGGTGAACTGTATGAAGTATGAAAAACTCTTAAAGAACAATGACTTTTTTCAACTGAGGAAGATACAGGAAGCGAGTAGCCCTTATTAATTCATCTTTTCCTTTCAAGTTTGAGGGGCCCGTCCTTGTGTTGATATGTATGAGTAATTCCCATTAATGGTGATGGGAGTTACGCATGTGCACTGACAGAAGAATAGACCCCTTAGTGTTCAAAGCACATGAAATTTACATTTTTTCCATTGCTGTAATTGAGATGTTGACAAATTGGAGAATATTGATGAGCCTTTGTTTTAAGTATTTCTTGCCAAGTTTGCTTTATTTTTTCATGGTTTGAACAATGGTGTGGGTTCAGCAGCAGTGAGTAATAAGGGTAGAGTAAAGATAACTTTGATTTCAATATTTTGATGTGCCAATAAGAAATAAATTCTTAGGCAAATGGAATATGTTGTTTTAATCATTAGCTATGCATGAAAGAAAAATTGATGTTGACATCTTTGCTGTAAAATCGTTGTAATGGGGCCTTCCTTACAATTCATTTTTGTAAAATTCATTTTGTACATTTTGCAGCAATTGAACAATCCCTGCACTGTGAATAGGCAGAATTCCCAGAAATACTGAGACAGTTGGCCCAGTAACTGCTGAGCTCACACTGCACACCACATGCACATTAACCATGATCATGCCAGAACCAGCTTAGCTAAATATAGTCAAATTTTGATATCCTCCCATCCTTTCTTTTATTTCTGTCTATTGCGTGAAAAAATAAATGTTTGCTGACTCCAGCAATTAAACAACAACTGCAAGAAGATGTGTGTCCCTGCCCACTGTTCAATAGGTAGCATTAAAATTTCATAGTGAGTTTTCACTTCACTGTACAGTTTTCTAATAATCAGGCTGGTAGCAACTGCAGATTCCTCACCTTTTATTAAATTACAGCTTAGAGAGAGTGTGTGTGGTGTTTAAAATATTATACTTGTATTCAAGTTACTCACCTCACTCTTACCTTTTAATCCATGTAGCTTTGTATATTTAGATATGGATAAAAATCTATATACACATTTACTTCCATATTTGTAGTGTTTTTCAAATGCAGCCTAGTAAAACTCTGTCAATGGAATGTTTTCATAGTGGCAGTAATCTCTTTAAAATAACCCTAAATACAATATGACAGATGCCATCTGGAATAATCTTTTGCTAGTTGCTTTCAACTTTTATTTTTTCCTACAGCTAAGTTCATCTATAACTGGTCACTTACTGTTATGATAAACGTAGTGAACTCTTTCCTCCACTTTTGTATGTGCCTGTTCAGAGAAAAAAACTACACGATTTTACTTAAGAGATTGTTACTGTGGAGAGGTTTGTCTCTGATTTCATGTTTCTGGGTATATTTAGATATGTGTATTTGTGTGTGTATATATATTTATTTATGTATTTGTATTTCAAAATACAAAGGTAGGATTCCCCCTTAGGCCATTCCTTCTATTTCAGATCCTATTCAGCCTAACCCAATTTGCCTCCAAATGCTAGATAACATTCCATTCACTAAATTATAATTGTATGTTTGCTACAATATTAATGGCCTCAAAATGCATCACATTCAAATGTACAGTATAAAGTGCTTAAGTATCTTCCTGTGTTGTTACAGACTAATTTCTTCCTATATATACCAATTTATTTGAAAGATCTAGTGTTGGAATCTCTGGATTTTTTTTTTAACATAGTTGTGTAAAGGGATGTCTCCTGATGCCTGTTAGAGTTTAATTTAGAGTAGTAATTAAACTTGAATACTGCCTCATAAACAAAAGATAAACAATAAACCAGCCACGTTCCCTGCTGTTTCATAGCTTTCTTTCCCAGATGTTTTAGCCTGATAATTTTTACATAGTGAACTACCTAACATGGAGTGCTATGGACAGAGGTCAAAGCCTAGTTCTTTGTAATGGTTTTATAAAAACTTTTCATTAATGAAATACTACAGGGTTTCTTTTGTGTAGCGGATAAAATTGTCAGATACTGAAGGACACTCATTAATTGACTTTTTAATTCTCTCCCTCTTGTTTATTAAGATAGCTCTTATTTAAAGAGAAAAAAAAAAAAAAAAAAGAAGAAGAAGAAAAAACAACAACAAACCCAACCCATAAGCTTTATTTTAACTGTTGTTGACCAAGAAATGTTTCTATTTCTTAATATGGAGGTGCCTGAACCTTGGAATACTCTGTCATCCTTAAAAAATAAAAATGCCCTTGCAGGAGCTGTTCTCTCCATGTTGATCCTAAGCAACGACGGAAATGTTCACAGTGGAAGGCTTTTAATTTTTCAAACAGCTCCTCAGGCTGCCGAAGCCTGTGTGTCCATCTCTGGACCGCTCCTCTGTCAGCCATGATCCTTCTAATTGCCAGGTACTGGTAGGCCGTTCAGCTGCAGGAGCCATGTTATTTTCACTGGGTGGGGTAATTACTGAAAGCTGAGAATAGCTGCACTAAAGACACAGGGATACTTTCATGATCCCATTAGCATAAGAGAGGGTAAATTATTCATGCCAAGTGAGGATTCTATGGGGAAAAGTATAGTTAATGCACATAGTTTTTAAATGTATCCCTTTCTGCTCTGAGACTAAATTCTTGTTGGATTCAGTTCTCAGACATTTACGGGAAAGCTCTAGTGGCATGTTAGACGCAGTTCATCTCTCTCTGTTTGCAGCGCTCTCAATAGAGACCATCTGGCACACATCCAAAAGGTGATTAAACAAAATGATCAGCTCTTGTTGCTGTGTTACATGTCCAATACTCTGGATTAAAAAACATGACCCACAACAGTCAGCTAACAAAAAAAAATTTTTTTTTCTCTTTCCCGTTCCTCTGTAAGAATTCAGATGGTCCACAAATGTCTATGCCATCTTTGTGTCCTTATGGCCCATAATCATGAACAGGTTGTGCAAATGGCTCTTTCTGTAACACGGTCTGTTCCAGCAGCATAGAAACATTTCATATTAATTGGGTCAGTCTAATGTTCATAATGACATGGGGAAAAATTACCCAAATGTGTTCTTATAGTAAACACTTAAAATGTGCCTTTCTCCGATTAGAAATTGGAATTTGACATCAGGCTCTTGTAGCTGATTTCTTTTTTAAGATGGACGGAAACCAAAGCTTGACACTGTCATCTGCTTAAAATAGTTTAAAGCCCCTTCTAACCAAATAAAAAAAAAGGCGGGGGGGGGAGGGGTGAGCTGTGGTTTAACACCACAATCAGGGAATGAATTTACAGTGCTATTCAGAAGAGTACTCCCTTATCATAAACAAGCTGATAATCACACTGAATCTAACTCCCAATTAGCTCTTTCTTTGCTCACAGAGATCAGCGTAGATGTCCTCCTTAAGCCATGATATGTTGCTGTTGAGTCAGACAGAACGTTTGTGTACCTTATGTCATATTCAGAATTAGTGCAATATATTTACCAGAAAACCCATCTAATCAGCAAGGTAATTTTTCAAACCAATCCCTTCAATGCCTGAGTTAAGGTAAAAATGCCAAGACTGTGAAGAGGGGACATATGTATCTTATCTTTTTGGGGTTGCATCAAATGCCAAGTACTAGCGTAAATTCAACAGAAACCAGACATTGTTGGAAAGTAATTAAAGAAATATTGAAATTAAACCTACCATATGAGTGAAATATTTGTAGGCCCATTTTGTTGCAATTTGCATGGAATTGAACAGTATTTCTTTCTCTTGTACATCTAGAGTTGTACTTTGTTAAACATGACAGAGGAATCACCTCTGTAACTTCAGCCATAGGATTGGAGGGATCTGTTTAATGCTGAGGGTGTTTACAGTCCAAAATCAGTAGGTTTACTTAGAGGAGATATTTATTGGAAAAAAAAAAAAAAAAAAAAAAGAAGATTTTTTACTTTTTAGCATCCTCCAGATATAGGTTTATGAAATTAAGATTATNAGAGAGAGAGAAAGAGCTTAAGGCCTTCAGATCTATGCCAAGAAAAATAAAATTTCACTTCTAAAAGTTTAAAAGAACCACTGTCAATTTCCTGTACTGTGCCAGGTAAGGTTGTGGCTTAGCCCGATGCAGTCACTTGCCCATTCCCCCTGGCAGTGAGATGGGGGAGAGAATCTGAAGGGTAGAAGTGAAAAAATTCATGGGTTGAGATACAGACAATGTAATAGGTAAAGCAAAACAAGGAACTCATTGAGTACTTCCCCTCAGCAGACAAGTGTTCAGCCATTTCAAGGGAAGCAGGGCTCCACCGTGCATAAGAGTGACTTTGGGCAACAATTACATCACTCTAGGCATCTTCCTTTTCCCCGTTCCACAGCTCTATATGCTGAGCAATACACCATATGGTGTGGGGATATCCTTTTGGTGAGCTGGGGTCACTTCTCCCAGGTGTGTGTCCACCCAAGTTCTTGTGCACTCCAGCCTCTGTGCTGGTGGTACTGTGCAAGTGCTGCTCAGCAACAGGCAAACCCCACCCCTGTGTTACCAACACTGTTTCCAGCACAAATTGAAATCATGGCCCCATAATAGCCACGGTGGAGAGAATTAGCTCCACCCCTAGCAGAACCAGAATGAAGGTGAGAGCCGTGAGTAAGAGGTACCTACCCATCCAGAGTGCTCAGGGTGGGAGGGCAGGCTCCCCCAGCTCAGCGCAGCCTGGTGAATGAAAGGGACCCCGGTAGCCTTGTGGGGCTTAAGGCTATTACAGGCCAACTCCTGCTCTGTTATCATGCTGATTTTCCATTGATTTTTTTGCTGTACCGTACTTGTTGAAGGCCCTCTAGAGCATCAAACACTGCATTATGGCACCACACATTATCATATGCTGGCCTTTTGTCTTAATGCCTTGTCTCTTTACCTGAGAAGAAGAGTGCTAACCGCTTGGTGATTCTTACAGCTTATGAGCAGCTTTTATATCTTTATAGCAGGGAAAGTGGGACAAGTGAAGAAGATTTGACACCTGTGTTTATCTGACTCTTCGTGTGATTTGATGCATTTGTTTACAGTTCTGAATTTTCAAAGCATTCTGATTTTGAATTACTGTAAAATGTTTTTCGTTTATAAAATCACGTCTCATTTAAGTAACTGATTGCGGAGTATGAATAAAACTAAATCTGGTATCTAAAGATACTTTCTTAGTATAATTTCTAGTAACAGGTACTACAGGTTGTTAAAGTTGGAACTGAAGTTGCAGGAAGATTTATGTAGGCTAAAGTGAGTAATGTCTCCCATTTTCTATCTTCCTAATTACTTAAGATACTGTAAAATTCAGATATGTTTTTCATTCACTAAAAAATCAGGCTATCTACATGTAAGTCTTGATAAGCTGAGGATTTTTAAATCAGATGAGTGTCTATAAGTTTAGGATGTGATTTTCAAGTAAATGATTGTCATTTTAAATGGTGGTTTCTACTGGTTCATGAAAGTATTTGTGCGTGCAGTAAAATGTAAAAGAGTATTTAAAAATGTGTACTGGAATGACAAAGTGTACCTGAGAACACATGTAGAAATTTGGACTTGTAACTTTCTGGAGTTATGTGAGCTGTAAAAAAAAGCAGTGTAGTTGTAAAGGTAGGATAATACAGGGGAACAGTGATGGCCACCTTAATTATCCCACTACCTGCAGGCATTATCCAAATAACAAGTATGGTCACTGGGAAGTCATCTGTTATTTTGGTGGGCTCCCCTGTAGCTTCTCAGCTTTTCATGAGGTAAAGGCGTGTCTATTTACCCAGGAGCAACTAACTGCAGAGCTGGGTCTGAGGGGACCTTGTGTAAGTTATGTGCCCTCTCTGATGTGTTCTTCCCCATCTGTGCGATGGGCAGTAGAATTCTATGAATTGTATGAAATGGTCATCTGTTGTTGTGGACTGCTCTGATATTCCAGGAAGGCATGTTCATGTAGAAAATTCAGGTGTGTTCTTCTCTTGGTCTCCTTGAATTTCATAAAATAAGTTCTGGATAGACTGCATTTGTAAATTTGTAAAAATTTGTAAATTTTTGTATTATTTAAAAACGCTTCCTCCTTTTTTTTTTCCCGCAAAGGTGAAAACATGTGAATGAAATAGCCTTGATCTTTTAACTTTGTATTACAACTCTGTTTTTAAAGAACAAGGCTTATGAAGTAGTAAAAAAGGGATGGTGTGAATCACATTCCCACTTCCTTAGTGATGTTTCCATAAAGTCTAAAGTAGTGTTTCCAGTGTTTGAAAAATCACTGTATCACTATACATGGTATTGGTTGTTTAGTGGTTTTGTTTCTCTCCCCCTGAACAAGCATAGCAATTGCAGACCAAGGAAAACTTGGATTCTGTGTTCGTGTTTAGCTCCTAGGAACTCAAGAGTAATGTTGGTTTTAAACGAGGTTTAAAAATGCACTGTTGATTTTTTTTTTCTTCTTTAGGAATTCCTTAGTACTCTAGAGCTATAGAACAGGTTGTGATGCTTAGTGACCTTGCACATCAATAGCTCTGTCTTTTAAACATGGACATTGATTTTTCTCATCCTGGCATGAGAAGAGGTAGTATACCCCCTGCTTTGTTGCCTGTGAGTTTTCAGCAGATGCAAAGGCAGTGATGGCTAAGAATAAAAGCTTAGGGCATCAGAGATGGCAGCATTATCATGAATAGTCTGCTCCCTATTTAGGTGTTTTCTGTTAATTATGAAATACATCTTATCTGTTTGAGGGGGAATTGATAACCTTTTCGTGTTACTGTTTTGCAGTTGTTTATTACTGTTTTTAGTCTTAAGCACACCAATCTAGATTTAGTAGATTGGCTTTCTAAAGAACCTAAGAATAATACTTTAAAGTGCACCAACTAGGTGTTTTGATCACAGTTACAGTACTCATGAAAGATCTGTCTTTTGTTAATGAATCAGTGGAGGACTGTCCAGAGAAGGTTTGAAGGAAGGAAGTGTGAGTCAGTTAAAAGCAGTTCTTCCTTCTCAGAGGAGAAGAAAAAGGCACTATTCCCATAAGATCTTGATCCTTCTTGCGTGGAATCAGTAGCAAGAGCAGGGGTGCTACTGCTTTCAGATATGCAGAGTTTGGGTCTAATGTATCCAAACGAATGAGAGCATGATTCTCCTATCTTAAAAAACAAATACACAAAAACACCCTCTTAGTTTTTTTATAATTTCCATAGGAACTATTGCCATTAAGACATCTAAGGATCTACAAAAAGACGGCCATAAAGTTCTACTACTTCCTGATATATTTTGGAATAAAATTTCATCATACCCTACATTCAAGAGGACAAATGTTAAAAGTCTTTTATATATGGTCTTTTATATATGCACAACAAAGTTTTGAATCTTTTTTTTTCCCCTCTGGTAGTTTTTCTATGTTAAATTGAGCTTCAGAGAAAAATTAATTTGTGCTTTCAGTTCAGTTAATTTCTTGAAATGCCAACAGTTTTGAAAATTTCTCTGTTGGAGAGATTAACGTTTTGCAATAATCTCAATTTAGAGGAATTTGACTGCTTCTGTTTGATTGTACTCAATATATTAATTCAGGTAGGTGTGGAGCTAGACAAAGTAAATGATTCTTTGTTTTCTACTGATACATGTGGGTGGTTTATAAGTGACTGCCCCAGAGCCTGTTTTTAGGTTATTTGTGAAGCTGTCTTTACCCTGGCATAAGGAGCTAACACAGGGAAATTGTCTGGTGGCAGAGTTGGCACAATGGCCCTGGTGACCCTATTCCTACCTACAGCCGGGGCAGTGAGCCCAGGAAAGAGCAAGACAAAGTGGTTTCCCCCTGCTTCACTGACTTCCCAGCTGCTCTGAGGCTGAAGTCCATTGCTAACTCCAGATGCTCAAACTTGCACTGAGTGCTGTCCTAAACTGCTGGCCTCGTAACTCATGGAATGAGCTCAAATTATTTTATGGATGGTTACCTTTGTACACCCTTGGCACTATACATTCCTCATGCACAGGCTAGGATTGGGGTCTTCTATTTTCTTGTGTAAACAAAGCATTTGCTATAACTGACAAGGATTGGTAGAGCAGCCATGAAAGCGAGGCAGGGGAATTCAGCAAATTCTCCATTAATATGTGATTTGTACCATGAAATTTTTTGACAACCCTGGCATTTAATTCTTGAATAAGTAAAGACTGCACTTTTCCCTATAATCTTGCGTTATGCCCACCAGCTTACTATGACGACACTTGCTTAAGCAATTACATATGTTTAAATTTTCCTTGGGCCTCTCCACATACAGCTGCAAGTTGGTCATACATTGACTAAAGGCAGGGAGTTCAGCAGAGGGAATATATAATTTTATTGAGGGACTTGGTGCTAAGGTTTTAAATAATTTACGAGCGTAAAATTGGGAAACTCACATGAACTCCCTCTCTAATTTTACACTCCTGCCTAAAGAGGATGGAACATGGCACAAATAGCACAAATCAAAAATTTTCAGCTTGAAGCTTCCTTCCTAATTCCTCGCACCTCAGATTTACCACTTACTGATGGGTCTCCATTTCGTGGGACTCCTGACACTGTACATCTGTTAAAGGGGATAGTTTGGAATGAGCACAGCCTCCTACTCAGAAGGACCGCAGTGTTCTCTTAGCTCCTACTAGATGCTTGAACAAGCAGAGGGCTTAAGTGAAATCCTTTAGCTGAGCCAAAATCTGTTCTTATTTAGGGACTAATCCAAAGCCTGTTAAATCAACAGAAAGAGACTTTGGTTGACTTCAGTGAGCTTTGGATCAGACCCCTCCTTCCTAATACATCTGAAATCAATGGAGGTACATTGGGCTTCTGCCAGTAAAAAAAAAAAAAANAAAAAAAAAAAAAAAAAAAAAGAGAGAGGGGTTGTCCTTGTGGTTTATTTGTACAGTACCTAACATATTGAGGTCCTGGTGCTCAAGCAGTATCCCAAGTGCTTCATTGAGACAACAGTAATTTTGACTTGATTATATTGCTTGGTGTTCATGGACTTCCATCCAGCTGGGTATGTAATTCCCTTCTTTAAAACAACCATGTATGCTGTGCATCCATCTCATGGCCAAACATTATTTTTCTTTGCTAATGTTTTATATAAAGAAAATTATTGCAAAAAGTAAGAAAGGAGGATGTCAGGTTTTTTTATAGCAGGATTCTTTTTTGTTGTTTTTTCTGTGCTCTCAGATTGTTAATAAAGCTGTTATTGAATGAAAAATACTCAGGCCAGAGAACATGTAAAACCCAATGAGTGTAACTGTCAGGTCTCTGCCTTGAGAAAATTATTAGAGCTGTGTGTGTTCTCTACAGCCAAAGGCTGTCACCTTTATCTTATTTCTTCATTAATGCCTATTATTTTTATTTCTAATATTTTTATTTCTAATTTTATTTAATGCCTATTTATTTTTTATTATTCATTAAGATGAAGTCCAAACTATAATCTGACACTTTTTAAAGATTTAATGTAATAATTAACATTAAGAAGATGGCAAATATTTTTTTGGCAAGAAATGGCAAAGGACTAAAACTCCTATGTACATCTCAGCATAGGCTTTCCATTTCCAGAAGGGCCTACAGCAGCTGAAGTAGGACCTCAGTCTGGCAAAGGCTATTACATTGTGTTACTCTATATATTGCAAGTCCTGTTACTGAAATCAAGAGGCCCACAGTGGGGTTAATATTGACCACCTCAGTCTTTGTAGGATTTGTTTTCAATTGACATTTTTGTCAATTTGTCTCTAATGAAAAGCTACGAATGTTTTACTTAAAATTGGTAAGTTTTATCTACTTTAGCTTATTAGACGTTTGATTGGATTTCGTGTGCTTGTGAGTTCATGCTCTTAAGATTCATTTTGTGTATTCAGACACTTAACATATTTTGTGCAAAACATCTGTCACAATGTGAAAATGCATTGAAGTAAGAAAATATTTCTGGTTCATATTTTTTTTTTCAGTGGTAAATTTAGACACATATTTCTAGATCCAAAGTGTTAAACTTAATTAATAATTTATTTTGATAGACATATTTAGTCAGCAGTCTTTTATTCATGTTGTGTAAAAAAGTAAATTCCATAAGTTTATAGTATTACAAAATTAAGTTTTGATTTAGATGTTACCAAAATGCTTCATGTATATAGATGTCTTTCACTTTAGGGAAACAGGGAGAGGCTGATCTCTGCTAACATCCTGTATGACTTACAATTCTGTATGTTCTGTTCTTTGCTTGTGAAAGGAACTTAAAAAGAAAAAAATACTGCAGTGCTGATACTTCACCCAAGAGAGAAGTAACAATGTAATTTTCCAGTTAAAAAGACAAATAAAGACCTTCATATTAATGTAGAATACTTCTTAAATTTTAATTACATACAGATTTTACTATTTTCTTTCAGTTTTAAGGGACAATCTTTCATTTTAAGGGAAATTCTCAAGCTTACAAACTTAGTTGAGACATAGTTGATACTGTGTATCTTACACTGTATATGCTCCTGTTTTCTCCTTTCTTGTCTCAGAAAAATGAAACTCTTCCTACTTTATCTATTTCAAGAAAATCTTCTGTAGTTCATATCTGCAATGATGGATGAAATGCTTTCATTTATTTGTGAATTGGCTATCCTAATTATTTCCCTGAGTTAAATGTTATTAGCAGTTCATATTCCCAGCTCTGAGCATAGTTTTGGATAAAGTTCTGTGTATGAGCAAGGTTTTATGAAAGAAGTGAAGATTTTTTTTCTTTTTTTGTTTTTAGAGATCTTTCATTCATGCTATTAACCTATAACTCAGCCTTAGTTACAAATTTTCCCCTTTTTTGTTATTTTGTTTTCCCTTCTGAATCTGAATTTGGGCAGGCCTTTCTAATCTGGTAAATTCATCACGGACATTCAGGGTTTGGTTTCAAACCTCTCCCTACTTTCTCGTAAACTAATCCTACAGTCCTAAGACCACCAAAGAGAATGTCATTTTAGCTAGAAGTCCACACTGTCAGAACTCAGGTTTACTGTATGCCAATTAACCCTCCTTTAAGCTCTTCCAAATGGCTATCAATCTGGTTTGTTTAAAAGAAATAAGCTGTCCTTTTATTTTAGAACTAGTAAAGAATTTTACATCTTTCTAAAGCAATTTTCTGCATTCTTACTGACTTCATTGATGTGAATGTAAAGTACACAATAGGTCAAATTCTGACTTCAGTGGGAGTTGGTGGGAGCACAGTCTGTACATCTGAAGGCAGAATTGATTCAATCTTAGCGTGCCTGTGTGGCAAAAAAATATCTCTATATAATTTGTCTTCATATAGTAATGAGTACAGATTTGAGTTTGTTTCTCATGCTACTTTCATGACTGCCTTATGCAAACTTGGAGGAGCTGCTCATGTTCTTAGTAGGTGTGTGTGTATTTTTTTTCCTTGTTTATTCACACATAAACATTTTACATGCTTCCTTAGAGAATTTCCTTGTAAGGTTCAGTTATTCTTAAGAGACTGAGCATGTAATTTGTAAACTATGCAAAGAGCACCCTGCAGCTGAGGCAAGCCCTTGAACCATCCACTTGGACCTGCTTTGCTTGCCACTGTAGTACTGTTGGATGTAAAAGGTCCTGTTCGGTGGCTGTAATGAGCAGGATATTCTCACACATGACCAGATGTCCAGTGGAGGATCCATGTATTGGTCCTCTGTTCCAGTCTTCCATCAAACAGCTGTTTGTTATAGCATGATTAATTTTATTTTAGATTATTTGAGAAGGATATTGTTTTTGAATGTAAAAAACCCCCAACACAATATCCTGTGCTCTTATGCTTTCTCCATGCTTGTTAGCTGTTCCTGAGTTTTCTGTCTTATTTCAATGGAGCAAGGTGTAACTTCTGTGAGCAAAATGAGATTATTACAACCAAAAGAAAAGGGAGAAGGTCAGTTGGCAGGAGTGTTGCTGTTAAATTCAGGTGATATCATGTTTTTTTTTACTTGTGAGCTTTATCTAAAACTGAGTAAAAGCTGTATTTCTCACTTGCAGAAGTAAGACTTCATTTACACCAGGCTTCTTATGCTTTAAATAACTGAATTGGCAGACTTGATTGACTCAAATTTTACTTTCTAGCTGCCTTTTTATAACAGTCCTTTAAACAACTTTAGCTAGTCAGGAATATTTTTTTTCCAGACTGTCATAGGTAGAAAACATTGGCTTTTAAAAATAAAAAGTTTTTCAAAGTAGTTTAGGCTTTTAATATAGCTTTAGAATATTGCCTTCTCTAAACCATCTCCCATATATTAAAAAACAGCCATCAGTTTCCTTCCTGTCATATAAGTACTTAAATTTATAATGTTAGAAATTATAAGCTTAACTTCCACCCCTCCTCCTTCATTTTTAAAATTTAAGTTAATGGCTTTGGGAAGTGGTCTCATAGTTGCATTAAGTATCCATGAAGGTAGGAGTTTTATTTGTAGGCGTGATTTTTGGTAGTGTTGTATTCTTTGTTTGGTAGATTGGGGGGTTGTAGTTTCTTGGGGAGGTTTTCAATAGTATAGCAAAGGATAGTGGGACATTAACCTTTTAAAAGTTGGTTTTGTCTAATGTAAAGCATGAACAAAGGTTTATCATGAATCAGCCCATATTTGTTACAAGAAACTGTAGAACTGCAGACAGCTATGTCTTTTCTCATGTCCAGGGGAATCCACTGAATCTTGGCCTTCATTTAGGATTCCCTCCTGATGAGCAAATTCCCATGACCGCTTTTGAAGCTTTAAAAGCTTTGGTTTTGTTTTAAAAGGCCTCTGAGCATAGGCAATGTTTTCATAGGCATTTAGAAACAAAAACTTGAGCTTTTAAACCTTCAAATGTCGCTGTGGGGATTCACTTGTCTTCTCAGCAGACCAAGTCTGAGATAACACCTGCAAGAAGTGTGTATCTGTGTATGTGTATTTTGTGAAATTGTGATGCACCATCTCAACTGACCCACAAATGTGACAGTGGTGCGTGTGTAAATCTTATTGTTATGTTTTGCTGTAACTCAGTGTTAAGAGCAAGCTATTATTTTGGTTCTGTGCCACAACTGATGTGGATAAGCAAATTTTAGTTTTAGAATGTTTTAGTTTCTTCTGCCTCTTTATCCTGTGAGGCAAACTCTAATAAATGATCTTCAGAACAGACTGAGTTAAAGTCCATGGTTGTTTCATTATCTAAAGGGTATTGGGTTTTAGTTTCAGTCTTACTTTTTTTTTCCTAAAGCTAACATCAGTTGCACAGTAAGAGGTAGTTTTCTATAAATAGATGGGTTATACCATATATAAACCCAGATATGTGATTACTAGATGAGAAAAAATGTTCAACAGAAATGACTGCACAGATCATCAGGCTGGTGAAGTAACAGAAGTACTTATTTGCTCTCCTTTTCAGTTCCATCTCTATGTGTCTTAAACACCTGAGGTGAAATTTTGTCATGTTTCAGACGGAAGGAGATTTTCAGAATTAAGGATAAATACTAAATGAATATATTAACACTGCTTTTCTCCTGTCCTGTGCTGTTCTCAAAACACCTGTTAAAAACAAACAAGCACATATTTTGAATTGATGATACTGACTGGCAAACTTGGCACCAAATAACCTGCTGAAACTAAAATGTTGATGCAGAACATGTGCTTAACTTAACAGTCCATAACCCTGTTTTTCGAACACTGAAATACCTACCCTGAGGAAAGCTCATAAAATGAAGGTCTTTAAAGTTCATAGATTAGACCAATGAAGTTGCAGCTCTTTTAAGAATGTGCATCTTCATTGACTTCTATTAATTCAAGATGGGCAAGTATATAAAATATGAAACATGAAAGCACTGAAGATTTTTTTTTCTCAAAGTGTGCTTTCCATAGGTTCAGTATCTAAAGGAATGAAAAGAGAGGGGATGCTCAGAGAGGCAAACATTCTGCAGCTGAGAGGACTACATATATCACAGGCAGGTCTGAAAGAATCTCTGCTGGGTTTCTAAGGGTATTTAATTGAGCTTTTTACAACATATAATGATGAATTCTTCTAGAAATTCCCAATGCCCATAAGATTCTATTGCTTGGGATTAGGTTGAGCAATTTGGCATATCTCTAATCGTGTTTTCCCATGTGTAACATTCCAGCCATGTCTTTCTTACTTTACTGTTAAATATATAATTTATAAACAGATAACAATCCAGATAAGCTTGTTTCAATCCATGCTAGAATGAAATTACTTGTGTTGTATTATGTGTGATAGCTTCAAACTGCTTTAGAGTAACTGTACTCAACAAAGAAGAAATCTTTGTTATACTATTTATCTGGAGGCACTGGAAATTAAAAATCTGAGCTACTGTAGCAATCAGGTTCTATTATTTCTGAATCGTTTCCTGAGAAATAAACTTTATGCACCAGGCAAATGTGAATTCATAACAAATACAGGAACATGGAATTTTCCTTTTTGCACTTGTCCACACAGGGTACATGTTTGTTTGTTATTTTTAAATGGAAGAAATTGGAATAGGCTATATTAAGCTGAAACGAATTTTCTTCATTGAATTTTTCTGTCTGTGTAAGTTTTCTGAGAAAAAGCTTACAATCTTCCATTTCACCAAATATGTGCGCTTTTTTTGGCTCTAAACTATATGCTTTACTGTTAGACATTTTGGGATATGGTGGTTTTATTTCTCTTTTGTGGGAATAAACCAGATGCATCTTCTTGTGCTGAATAGCCTGACAGAAAATGAAAATAGAATTTTTAAGCTGTGAATTGGCAAAGGGGAGTCGGACTGGGTTTTTTCCTCAGTGTTCCTTACTTTTTTTGATAGCTGAACTAAACTCGGGGGAGAAAAACAAGTTGTCCTTAACAAGGAAATTATTTAGAAGTGCAACGTGTTTACGTATCTGGATAAGAACAGTGCATTGTTAGAAGCGACGGCATGAATTGCATGATGCAACCTTTTGACAACAGAGTGTCTGCTGGAGACATCTGTGAGGGGTGACCTTTCACCCTAAGGAAGAATGCTCTGAAGGTGGGGAATGCCGTTATCTGTCCTGGCCCACCATGCACAGGGGCTGTCCTGGCCCACTGCTGTCCTTGCACCCGCCTGGTTACACGGCTCTTCAAATATAAATTGAAGATTTGCCCAAACTGAGTAGATTCTCCTGAAGAAATGTTGAGAGCCAGCTTGCTTTTGTCTTGGTGGGAAGGCAGAACTTAAGCCAGGGCCTCAGCCAGTGTGAAATTAGGATGAGACCCTTAGCCTTTAAACAGCCTCATTATCTTATAAGGCACCTGAAGAAAGGTTGCCAATATCTGATGTGCTTGCCATTCTCTCAGATCCTTTAGTTTTGTAAATCACTTGGCACCACTCTTGTGGAAACCTGTATAAACAGCATGTTACCCTTCAGACACACAGGTCCAGGTTACAAACTGTAGTGTGCAGACACAGAAGGTATCAGCTGTTTCTTTTTCAGATGGTAGGAAAGCAAAGGAGAAGGGCTGGGGTAGGTTGGGAAGAAAAAATTATCATAAAGTATTGGAAATGTTTTCAGACCAGTGTATTTTTGATTTTCATAAAAAAAAAAAAAAAAAAAAAAAAAAAAAAAAAAAAAGTCCACTGTACTGGTTGTAGTCTAAGAAACTGTTATCGTGCTCTGTTGAATTCACCCTGACACAGGTAACTCTGAAAAGCTGCATCAAGTCGGTCATTGTTGCTTCTTGTAATTTGCTGCTGTGTTTGCAATTGTTATCCATGGATAGCCATGGCCTAACTTTTAGTCAACAAGAACTCACATCCCATTTGTTATAGGTGAAGTGGTGATTTCTTGTCTCAAGTGTCTGTAGTGTTTTAGAGTGTGGTTTAGGCTTGTTTGTTCTTTGGATTTTAGGTTGTTGGTTTTTTTGTTTTGTTTTGTTTTAATGAAAACACATATAATATAAGGGTCTTGGACTGCTAAAAAAAATGAAAGAGCAAATATTCTATCCCAAAAGGTGGAACAGTCTTGAAGAAAACAAGTTACTCCCCCTCCTCCCCTCAACACTCTTTAGTCCCACAGAACGACTGCATGCTTCAGCACAGATTTCTCTGCTAGTTGGATCCCAGGAGGCCTTATTGAGTGCAATGCTGCTTGGGGAGTTGCAGCTGTATAAAGTGGGGGAAAAAATGTAGTTTGTACGAATTGTTCTTTACCTTGGTTTGGGTTCAGCATGGCAGCTGCACTCCGACTTTGTGTGTGACAGCACAAAGGACAGCAAAAGTGAAAAGCAAGTCAGCAAGTAGAGAGACAAAAGCAACGATCAGCTAATGCAGCTCCACATGGCCTAACTAATTTATGAGAAAAAAACTGTTCTGTTCATTGGATCAGCACTCTGAGGAGGCAGGTGGAATTGTAGGAAGTTTTCATTGAGTCTCTAGAGCAACTAAGGAAGTCACTAGAGATTCTTCTCAGTTTGAACTTTATCAGGGTCTACGCTTAATCAATATGGTATTGGAAAAAGAATTAATTACTAAAGCAGAATAAAACAGCTGCATTTTAAACTAAGGATCCATCAATTCAGTAATCTTCCAGTTACAGGCTAGGTGCCGTGAGGATCATTTTGACTTCATGTAATGAGGAACTGAGGGAGTTTCCTCATGAACAGGCTGGGAATTCACATTAGCCTATTTCAGCTATTTGTCATCAGTACAACTCATTTCTCCCCTTCTGAATTACAATTTGTTTTTGATATACTGTCAAACCCACAAAATTCCCATATTCATGGAACTGAAAGCATTAATGTGGAAATCATTGTCACCATGAGAAAAAGCCTTAACCTTCCTGAGCCTCTTTATTCTATAGGCTGCGGCTCAAGTGGTTTCATGCCGGACATACCTCTATTGTGTTCATTGTGAGGGTCAGGGACCTGCCTGTTGAAGAAGCGGTAATTTGAACACAGCCTGTAAATGTTTCATCTGTAATTTCCATAATGGTGAATTTCAAGGAGGGCTGAGAAGGGTTATGGGAGATGAATTAGGTTTTTAGTGAGCTCATTAGGAAGCCAAACAGAGTTTAGACAGCAAGGCGGTGAGTGTGGCTGTAATCAGTTCTGCTCGCTTTGTTCCCTGCCTTCGGGACATTTTTTGAAAACTTCATGGCAGGGGCTGATGAGAATATACTGAGCAGAGGCTGCAATCTGATGGTTGACTTGTTGATTTGTAAACCTCTTAATTCATTTTTTGTTCAATTTAATCTTTTCTTTCTTAAGGAAAATTAGTTGAATGTTAGCCCTCTTTGCACTATTCACCTCTTAAATTATGCTCATTTTGAGGAGCTTGTTATGCCTGAATAAACATGAAATGACTTGGCATTTTCCCATAAGAGGCACACCCATTTTAATACCATGTATTTACCATTCCTGGAAATGTCTCATTAACTTCTGAAAATCTGTGAGCATGATATTTTTGGGCTACTGTAACACACCTCTTGGCAGTCACAGAAGGCAGTTTGGTTAATGCCTCATAATATCCATTTTTATTCTCAACATGAAGAAAGGCTCTCTATAGAAAATTGATGCAGTTTGCTCTGCTAATTTTCATGCTCATTCCAATTAATTTAACATGACCCAGATTTTCTTCCTCGGGCTCATCCTGACTAATTAGTAAGGCAACACCTAGAACAAGTTCTGTTTAATAACATTGAGGAACACTAGTTGTGAGTGATTTTGATGCTAATAAAGATATTCACTGATGGGACAGATATTTGATGTCAATTATAGTATGTAATTTAGAAGTCCCTATGTGCTGGATAGAGCATAGGAAGGCTGGCAAATCACTATGGGAGATTTTTTTTTTCTTTTTGTTAAAAGGACTTCCAGAGCACCTAGCTATCCTCAGGGACCAATTAGTG
>WEIU01016764.1:77413-87798 GCA_013389925.1 Aegithalos caudatus
AAATGAGATTTTTCTTTTTCTTGGGTCTTGGAATCATGACAAATCTCAAAGAAATCAATCTATCTATCTATCTAATCTCTATGTGCGTGTGTATATATATGTACACACATCCTATAGAAAGAAAAATAGAGTGAGTACAACGCCTTAGCATGGAACACCACCTATATATGAAGTAACCATTTTTGGCTTTGAACTATTCAAAATCTGCCTACGGACAGCAAAAGGTGGATTCTTGCTTTAGCACATACAAAGCTCTGCCTTCTGGATTCTTTATTGCTGGCCTCTGTTTACACAAACTTCATATTTATGTGGTGAAAGAGAGAGCCCTGGTCTGTGTGCGTGTGCTGACATACGCTGTGGATGTTAGAGAAGTCAAAGCAGCAGCTTGCAACCTTGTCATTGTTACTTTTTTGTGAGGAAATAAAGAAGGCTTACAGATTCCCTAACTTTTCAGTTATGTAACAGAGAGAATAAACACCTTTTCTGCTTCTCAAGTCCATTAATGTTAAAACCCAGCCACAGTCACATTTGTGGGGAGAGATTAAATATGTGAAATAGCAGTGCTTTCCTTGGGCTTTTATTTGTCTGCTTGTTATTGGTTTGTGTTGGTGTTCTGTTGACTATTTAACTTCACTTAGGCATCAAAACACATCTTCACAGAAAACCTAGTAAACCTAGTTTACTTTACGTGAGAAATTATGGAAACTGGTAAAAATATCAATTGATTTTCTTCTTTCTCGCACTTTGAAATTGTTTCTCACTTGATAAGGCTTGAAATGCTAACTGTTATTAAATACCTCTATTTCTACCGAAGTTTTATAAATTTCCATGGTTTTATAAATTTCCTGCTGTTGGTTACAGCATAATGATTCCGGGACCCGATTTATTTATGATAGAGACTATCGAACTGCTCTGCCAGCAGCACAGCTAAAGGGGGGAGCGGTAGATTCACATTCCTAAACCATCATTTTCATGTAAGGACATTAGTAGAAAACTAAGGTGCATTGATCTGGCCTGTGGGGTCAGGATTAGCTGGAATAGCCAGTGTCTCTGCTGGAGTAGTGGTTATTCCTGCCTCTCAGCTATGGCCATTTCAAAGGTCAGGTGCCCTGTACCCACTTGGCTCAGAGGAATTAGACAGAACATGAGTCTCTGGGCTGATTACTTAACCAAAGACAAAATAATGAGTCCTAAGCAAATACTGACTAATTGAAAGGGCTGTAAATCCATTACATATTGGTCAGGGATAATCAGGAGTATTTAATCACTTTTATCTATTCAGGAGCACTGAAGCTGCAACAGCAAAGCCCTGAACCTTGCCATGTGCTTATTATTCTCATCATTATCAAAATTACTTCACAGCTGTTCTTTGCTACATCACCTCAGCTGGAGATTTACTAACCTGTAAAATGTTTTTAATTTGGAAGTCGAGTGAGTGCTAGTGGAGGGTTTTTTGTTTAGCTGTAGGGTATCTTTAGATGAGTAGTACAGGCAGACAGCAAAAAGCAGGGCCACAAATAAACAAGTTTGGTTTGTAGACATCTCAACTCCATTTCCTCTTATCAAATTCATGCTATCTAGTTTTTTTCCTTCCTGCCTTTCTTTCTTATGTGCTCCTTGAAAGCATTTGACACTTGCTTATTAAACAGTCAACTGCCTCTTGCTTCTCTTGAGGAAAGTCCTTCTGGCTTTTTGAAATCCCTTTTCCTTGTTTCTATCCTCTCTCTCCTGACCCTCTCCATCCTGCATGAATTAAGGAAATTTGCCATCACTGGTGAGGATGGCCTCACAGAAATCAGATTAAATGAACACAAAAAAAGCCCCAAACCTTTTTACCATCCAGGCTTTAATGAGTTTGCAGGTGTTGAAAGATTTACTGCGCTGTAATTCTCAGACCTGCAAACTGATAATGGAGACCCCTGACCAGTGCAATGTAAATTCAGAAAGATTCTTGCCATAAACACATGCAGGAAAGGAAGAAAACTCCTTTCTTTTAAAGATCTCACACTTTTTCTCAAATTAGCCAGTTCATTCAAAATGTAACTCTGTCTGAGCCAGAACGGGGGAATCTGTGATGTAAAATTTTATTGTTTCAAGTAAATATCTTTACAATGGCAGTCCATGATTCAATGTACATTCCTTCATTACTACTCTAACCTTATTTCAAATTGGTTTGTTCCTCTTTTGTGCTGTATGACCTGTTCTTGTATTACAATAATCCCCTGATGTACCCTTTTTTCTTTCTCTCTCTCTCTTTTTTTTTTAAAGAAACTAATTGAATTATCTCATTATTTTAATTTGTTAAGCAAATGTATTTTACGTCTCAGGATGTGTTCTTAAAGAAGGAGCTGCTTAGGCTTTGCCCCCTGAATGGGCCATTGGTACATTTTGACATTCATGCATTCATTAAGGAGAGGAACATAAAAGAGCTCTGGTTGTATTTTTTTTTTCAAACACCCAACCAGCATGGAGCAACTTTTCCATAAGCCACAGGGGTCTCTCTACATATGTTCTCAACTGCAAGCCATTGTCACCTATTCTGAATACCTCAAAAGGACAAATAAAATACTAAAGGCCAACTGTAGCAATTGTTAGCTGTTAGTCTCAATATGACAAAAATCATTAACCTCTGATTTCCCTGGAAGGAGAGGCAGTGGCAGTCCACCTCTTATGGCATGGATTACATGTAGAAGTCCTTTAGACTGTCAGATTCCAAGAGAGTAACTCAGATCTGACTAATTGTATTTACTTATGATTTTAAATAAAATGCTATTTTTTTCCCTTATTCAATCAGTTTGCAAACTCCTAAGGCAGCCAGTTTTAAAAACTGAATGGCCTAAGTGGCTTTTTTGAAGAGACAGGCACTTGAACTCTGATGTAGAACAAATGCGCCTGACAGGCTGTGTCTTTCAAAACTATTTCTAACTCCTATCACAGCTTCCATTTTGTAGTTACTTTAATTATATTTGATATAGGATACACTGCATGTTTTTATTGTTGGAAATCAAACACAAGAAGCAGGAGCTTCTGACATGTTCTTGTTCACTTACTGAGCTCTGTCTTACATTTGGAATTACAACAGTACCGGAAGATAAAAGATCTGAGGATGAATTGGTTGGAAATGTGTATGCTTTTTCTGGATAATATCCAGTGTTTAAGAAAGTAGAGGAAATCCTAGTCTGGTAGTATAATCTTTTCAATAGTACATAAAGATTATGACATCAGAAAGGTAAACCTGACATTAAGACTGTTTTTAGTTGAGTTCAAAGGTGGTTAAAGAAAAGAAACAGCCAGAAATCTGACCCAAGCTGAGAGTTTATTCATAGCTTTGGAAGACTCCTTTTCCTCTATGCTAAGGGGTTCTTAGTACACTCAATTAGCCTCTCAGACATCACTGCTTTCCTCCCTCAAGTGCTCCCCTATTTGCCCTGCAAAGAACATATTTGATCATGAAGTGAAAACAGGAAGTGCTCAAATGTATAGACACCTCCAGCTTACACCAATGCTGAGATTAGGATTTCTTACCAGCAACTATAGAGCTTGTTTCCCTCCTCCCATGCCCTTTTGAAGGATGGAGGACCTTTAAAATATACATACATAATCAGAAAAGAGGAAAGTTTTAAAGGAAGTAATTATACCACTCTGTGGACTTGTACGTCTGTAGTTCATCCATTTCTGCGTCACTGTGCCAAAGACTACATTTTTGCAAGATTCAACATTTTTTTCACCTTTTTATACAGAGCTGGTAGAACATAGTCTCGTTTACGCTTTGACACTTACCTGGAATGATGCCCTTTGTTAAAATTCTATTTTGGTTGTTTCTTTTGTTATAGTCTTTAAGAAGATGTGTATCTTAACTAATAGTACCAGATTTAGCAATGGTAGCCTGAAAACTAAAGCTTTCCTTATGAAAATGCCAGATTCCCATCTGCTGGTATTTGGGATGTCTCCCCTGAAGTCACAGGAGTTGAGCTGGTTTTTCTGCTTTTGTTTGATAGCTGAAGTTCTGTCTTCTAATGTTGAACAGTGTCATTTTACCCTGATTTCCACAATCCTCTGGCTGAAAATCTTGTTCTTTACACAGTCTGTTGTGGAATATATCTCAGTTTTATCTGTTTCATTGTCAGGCTAGAGTAAGTTCTCCTGGAAGGTGGTAAAATGAGCCAGCCATGGCTTTTGCACTTACCTGAATTAATTTTCTTAACTTGTCATATTCATGTGTCCAGATTGGATAAAATGAATAGTCTTACTGAAACAGATTTTTTTCTGTATTTATGTGGGTGTATTTGAGAATAAAATGTGTGTCTATCATATTTTGATAAATGGCTTATCAAGCCTTTTATAAAGGGCAGCTATTTTATTTATTCATTAGATTTGATACTAGAGATGAATGTCGTCAACCAAAGCCAGTCTTGGAGCAAGTGTTCAAAGAAGTTGAATTCAATCCACCATCATAAATATCTCCTTCCATATTTTATTTTAGTAAAAATACCTTAAAGAAAGGTTACAAACATAGCTGGCTATTGCACTCCACACTGAACAGCTTACTTTCATATCAAACTGTAGAAGAACTTTTCTCAGAGATGTGATCTGAGAACATTGTTGTTCTTGCTCTACTTTAAAAAACCAAAACCAAACCTGAAAATACAGCAGACCTCTGTCCATTTAAAATGGCGAGAAGGCTGGGAGACTTCAGATAATACAGGAATGTGCAGTCATTCTAGTGAATTTTAGTGTGTGTTTTGGAGTGCATTTTAACATGCTATACCCTCCGAGGGTGCACAGAAGAGATGGACAATGTCCTCTAATTCTCCTGTAAAACTACCTGCACGTGTTTGCGTGGCTGCCATTTCCACCTCGGGGCACCACGGGGTCAGAGAGCTGGAAGAGCCTAAGCTACAGTTTTATTCCAGGTCTGTTTTTAGGCAGGGCTGGCTGTGTGCTCTTTTCAGCAAGGTAATAAGTTGCCTGCTGGTGTAGAACAGACCTCTTTGTACAAACACCACCCGGTTGGAAGCATGTCCTACAAAATAATATTGTGCTCATTTTTCAGCTGGATAAACTTTTGTGAGGAGAGGTTAAATGACTTCACCCCCCAGTGCTAAGGAAAAATCAGTGCCTGAATACTAAACTCCCATGACCTGCAGTCTTGCAGTTCTCAGGATGACAGAGTTGTGCCTCTTTGTACCCAGAGTTGCTCTGGTGTCTCACCAGAAGGGCTGGTGGTGGCCATTAACATTTGTAGTTATTGCTGCTGGTTGCACAGCCCTGCCTAATGTCATCAGCATCCCCCTCCTGTCCTGCCTGCCTGCACTACTGTGTCACCAGCCTGGGCAGAATCTCTCTCAAAAATGACACTTCTGATCCCAGACTGAAAGGTTTCATCCTCTGAGTGCTCCTAGTCCTCAGCCATGAAATCCATCCTGAAGATTTAGTAAGAGACCAAACATTCACATACCTTTTAAACACCACAATCATAAAAGAAAAGAGCTGAAATGGGATGGGGGTGGGGCTTTGTTTGTTTTAAAAATGGAATCTGAGATTAGATCTGACATTTCTACATCCACCCCCTACAGAAGAGGGAACCCAGGGTCATGGGGTGTGTGGGCCTCAAAAGCTAGCTTTGTCTGGGAGTGGTTAATCTAATCATTGTTACATAGACATCTGTTATTTCTTCTGAAAAATTGATGCTTTTGTGACACAATGATCCATCTATTTAGTACAACAGCCTGAGTAATTCAATTAAAAAAAGAATATTTTTGCGGGAGCATGTATTATAAAACTGCCATACCTCCTTGTACCAGTGAAAAGGCTGAGGAGAGGGAGTGGAAGATGGAGAGGGGCAGAGGGAGAGGAGTGCTTTAAGTCTCGCATTGTTTTCTGCTGGCTGGAGGAAAACATCTGTGAATTGTTTGAACTGAACCTTAGTAGGGACTGTCTCAATCTGTGTCATCTCTGTTTAATTTCAGGAAATGATGTCACAGCGCATTAAATAACAATGCTGCATGATTTATTTTTACTTGTACATGCTGTCCTAAGCATTTAGGCTACACGGCAGTGTTTCCAATTAAGTGCAAGCTTTCGGTTTTAAAAAATATACTCAGTAATGCTTTTTTGGGGGGGCATGAGGTACGGGGAGGCTGGGTTTTTTAGGGGGTCACCAAGGTTCAGGGCTGTCGGAGGGCTCTGGGCCCATTTGTCATGTGCTTATTTGTAGTTGGGACTGGATGTCAGCTCTCTCGTCACCCATGGCAACCTCCAGGACTGTGGGTTTGTTACAAAGCCTGTCTGAGGGAGAAAAAAACCTAAATATTCTGAACCGATCCGTCAAAAGACCTATTAGATAGTTATAGCCAGGCCTATGTACTGTAGCTTTTGCCTCGATCAAACTTTCTGCACTCCCCCTTCTTCTGTAGAAGAATAGAGGACATAAGTCAATTCTGTCTGCCATCTGTCGCCTCTCTCCCTGCTCCTCAAATTAAAGAGACAGTCCAAAATTTAAATAATCAGATACAATCACGGGAAGCCGGCCTGGAAATTATTATATATGCAATCGATTGAGGGGTTTTTTTACGTCTCATTTTATTTTGAAGGGGGGATCTTTATTGTGCTTCTTTGGAGATCAAAATATGTTGTGTGTTTCAGCTTCAAAAATAGCATGCTGAGAAATACTGGATTTGCAGTGTCACTGAGTTGTTTTCTAATAGGATTCCAAGTTATATATAGGGTGAAATTCACACACACACATACACACCCTCCCCACCCCCCCAAAGAATCCCCAAATTGCAGAATCCTGCAAGGGACAAGTAAATGAATCACACCACCCTTCCCCTTCAGCTCTCCTATCCCTTTCATCCCCTTTCTGTCCCCAAATCCATGGTAGGCTGATGGGCTGCAGCAAAATCTTTTTTGGTGCTACTAGGACAATTTAAGCTGTTGAGTCTACCTAATGGGCCTCTTCTAGGCCTGCTCTAAGAGTTCTTCACAGTACCCTGCCTGATATTAGTTGGTTATACTTTACCTTTTCCTCTCCTTGTTTTTATCTTTATACCAGCCTGGTTTTGCCTCCTCCTAATCAACACGCAACACACTGTGTCAGGACTGCAGCAAGGTGAATTTCATTCTTGTGACATAGGAGGTCAGCCGATGCCAAACCATCAGATAATATGGCTAGGTGTTCCTTCCCAATTTAATATTTTACCTGCCATTTTCAAACAGGGGATTCCTGAGAACAATAAAAAACATGTGTATGGTTTTAACTGAGGCTTGATTAAAAAGCCTCAACTGAGCAAACTGAATGTGGCCTAGAGAAAGATAGGATCAGCTACTGTTTTTCTCTGGTTGCTACTGTCAGATTACAAAGCTTTGCAGAGTCAGTATAGGAAGTAAGTGAAAAGAAAAGGAAAAAAAGAAGGGAACAGCAGAGTCCATTTAATGAATCCCTTAAAGTAATTGAAACAAGGAAATGATAGTGACAAGAATTCATTTATATAGAGTTGTGGCTTCAAGGCTCACAAGGCAAAAGGTGGTTTAACCAAAACATATGTGAATGTAAAGTTTTAAACACATTTTTAACTCCAAAAGCATTGCTCTAATAAATGTTGTGAACTGCAGATCAAGATCAGAGTCAACTAGAGGAAAGAATTCTTTGGAGTGTCTTCAGGTTCCACTACCTAAAGCTGGTGTCATCAGAAAAGTCATAGTTCCTCCCTTTTTCTATAGTGTGTGCACATGACTATATGTAGATATAAAATATATTTTTAGGGAAAATAAAATTGCTGTTGTTTGTGCAGTGATACTACCTCCCAGTTTTGCCTCAGGATATATTTAAAACTTTCTTTTCAAGATCCATGAGCAAGGCAATTGGTTTCAAGGAAGTTTTTAGTAAAATTAGGGTTATATTGGAAAAAAAAAAAAAAGGCATGTTTCTGCCAACAGTTCCACAACTGCAAAGAAATGGATATGTCAATTCTTATTGCTGCCTAATGAAGAGAGTAGTTTGTGGCAGGCAATATTACTCCTGTTGTTGTGGAGTTTGCCTTGAGTTATGATACCTAGAATACCATGCATTACATATTTTAGAGTTGATTGGCAGCACTTGTTTGTAATATCCAAAGCAATCATTGGCATCTCTAAAGATTTACATTTATCTTTAAGCATAATGGCAATACAGTTTTCATGCTTTTACATTTGTTATTTTTTATTTTTAGCTGCTAGCCCCAAATCTGCCAAAACTAATTTCAGTTGTTTTGTCTAATACTGGGTGATAGGCCATAAAGATTTTAAAATCTTTGTTTTACCTTTTTATGATGGCATTTCAAAATATGTATTTTATTGGTAGCAGTTGACTACTTATGTCTATAAAATGCTTAACATCTCATGACATACTCTTACAATCTCAGGATAATAAATCTGAGCAGCTCAGTCAACAGCAGCAAATATTTTGGTTTAGTGTTTAAAAAAAATCTGCATAAAGTAATTTTTTTAGTGCTGTAGAAATTTGACTGTCATCAAGATCAAGCTCTTATTTGGTCATTTCAAAATGGGAACTTGATATTCTGGAGTGGACATACTGTGGAAATACTATTTGACTAAATCAGATAGCAATAAGAAAGCTGTTCTTTCTTAATGTATACTAAATATGTGAAAGGAGTAGACTTTTGTAAGATCATGGCCTAGTCTAGATTACTTTAAGCCTGTTCTGTCAATTGAAAAAACTTTAAAGATTATGTAAACTACATTTTTAGTGGATCTGCTATATACCTACATGGATTGTTATAAAAGCAGTTATTTTTCCTCCCAGGCAAGTCAAAAAATTGGGGTTTGATTCTTTGTGTTCAAATATTTGCAGATTATTCACAAATTAGTGACTAACAGTGTGTATCTCTGTCCTCCCTCCACTAATTCCAGTGGAACTCTGATCCCTTTGAAAAAGCCAGAAAAAGTGTAGTGAAATCATAATGGGAGACAGACAGAAAAACACTTAGTGTTAAATGTTCTAGCCACTTTATCCACTAATTACACTTAACAACTCTTTCAAAGATTCCCTGTTTTATGATAGAAAGACAAATGTCTTGAGTGCCCAACTGCTTGTCACATTCACTTGTGACCCAGCTTTCTCTACTGTCCCCAGGATGGTGTAGCACAAGGGAGCTCTGGTAGACATGAGGAGTTTTCACTTCTCTTTCTAGCTCTGACCATGACAAGACACTGTGACTTAGTTTTCCTGTTTAAACAGTATGCCATAATGATTGTTGCTGCTTTTTGAAGTGCTTTTCATATTAACAGATGAAAAACACTGTGTAAGGCCTGTGTCTTTTACTTTGCTACAGCTGAATTGCAGAAAATTACACTTCTGTTGTGGTTTTATCCTGTTGCTGAATGAGCATGACAGTCATGCAATGCTTGTACAAATACCTGGACTTCAGTTGACTGAAAGTTCAGGACAATTTTCTCTTTATGAAGCAGCATTTAATATATATTTAAGAGTGTTGTGTTCTTGCTGGTCTACATTGAAGATGACAGCATATGACTTCTGCAAGCTACTTTAGTGCAAGCGTCTTGGTCTTGCTTTAATTTTGTCAGGTCTTTTCCATGCTGGTGACCTGATGTGGTGATTACTGCATGTAAATGCTATCAAATATCTTTCCCAGAACTTTGGGCATTGACTGCTGGCTGAGATGCAATAGTGAGAGTAAAGGGAGTGTAACAGTGTTAACGAATGCACCTTTGTACTTCAAGAAGTTTCTAGTGGATATTCCCCTCCTCAACAGTCTGGGAGTCTCTTGATGTGAAATTGGACTTTGGCAGCTTTCCAGCCAGTGTTGATCCTTTCTGCTGCCTCTTTTGACTCAGCCAGGTGCTTCCCACTTGTGCATCCCACTCGTGCTTGAAAGAAGAAACAGGAAACAGGAGGGTGAAGAGTAAGGGGCTGAAGGGATATTGCAAAGTTCCCATTTCATATTGGAAAGGTCCCTGCCTACTGAGGACCATATGCAGATTGCTGGCAGCTGTTTGGATAGTCCACAAATGGGCTATTTGGGGTTATGGAGTGTGAATAGGGAGAACAATCATGATATGTGTGATAACAACAGGAATAAGGAATGCTATGTGGTCAGAAAAGTGATGTGTGCATATTTGAGGGAGTCAGCAAGGGAGGGTTGCATAGGAACAGTGGTACATCTTAATTGCAAAGAAATTGGCTAATTTGAGGGATCAGTTCAAAATCCAAATGTTTAAAGAGTGCATTAGCTTCAACTATAAAGGGATATTCTGATTTTCTCTTTCAGATATAAAGGAGGAAGTTAAACAGAAATGTGTTAATTACTGTGAACAAAAAACAAAAACAAAAACAAAAACAAACACCCCCCCCCAAAAAAAAAAAA
>WEIU01016767.1:8217-55506 GCA_013389925.1 Aegithalos caudatus
GGGAGGAGAATGCATGGCTCTAGTTGGAAGTGATGTGAGGCCCCTCGCTCCTAGGGAAAAAGGAGATTTTGCAGTTTGATGACAGAAGAGGCATTCTTAATACCCCAATAATCAGTTTATGACCTATGTGCAGTGATTGGGCAGCAGCCATAGGTAGGATCTGTAGAAGTGTAATCTCCATAAGATGCAGAAAGACTCTTTTCCTAAAGGAATGGATGGAATATTATTTTTAAATGGTAACCCTGACTGAAGTTACAGGTTTTGTCTTTTTATGTTGTAAGTAAGAAGGTGAATATTTGTGGGGGAGAAGGGAGGATGTTTTGAAAGTTTTTCATTTGTTTCTTTTCCTCTTTTCTTATTCCTTATTTTTTTAATGTGTATGAATAAACTATCTTTTGTAATTTTAAGATAACCCTGTTTTGCTTTTTGAGTTCCCCTAGTCATATATAAAATAATAGTAAACACTAAACCATCACAGGAAGCTAACAGCATAAAAAATCAAAGTGCATCAAGATCCAGAGGTTACAGGACTGGTTATTTGTGGATATTTAGAAAAGAGTTTTAAAACCAGCTGGGCTGGTTTTTAAAGGTTTTTAAAGGTGATGCTTTCCCTAAAATATCTTTCAGCCTAAGCAGTCAGCCACTTCTTGAGCCAATATGAGGCTTGAAATTGCAGAGCCAAAGTTTGCAACATATCATTGTATTTGAGATGTCTAAGAGATCAGTGTTCTTCTAAGAAGATGGACACAATTCTGCAGATATGGAAATACCTACAATACCTACATTTCACTACAATTTACTTACTTAACGCACATTAGGGCGGGGGCTACCATAGGATTTTGTGCTACTCCCAAATTAAGCCCCTGAAGTAAATTTTGTTACCACTTACAGCCCATATGTAGCCACAGCAAAGGTTATGGGAGGTTCACAACTGCAGATTTATTCCTGGGCGGCTGCTTTTGTGAAAGTTAAAAGCCGCAAGAAGACTGTTCTATCTTGTGGAAAGTTACCACAACAAATCAGGAGTGACTTTTCTCTCTCAAAGGACTGATGGGGACTATTTTTTAAGTGGCACTGACCTAGAGTTCCAAGTTTTGTCTTTATACATGGTCTGTGAGAAAGAGAAGAAGCTGGTGGGGAAGGAAGAGTGTTTGATAACTTTTTGATTCTTGGTTTCTTCTTTTAGTGTGTTAATCTTTATACTTTTAAGTTTGGGCCTGCTTTGCTTCTCTCCTGACCTTATCTCACAGCAGAAAAGACACTCAAACCACTACACAAATTGCTGCATTAGCCAGGAAACCAAATTGGCAAACACGGAACCATTACACACTGCAAACTGACTCTTCTGTCAGTCAACAAGCTGGCCAGTGAAAGCCATCAGGTCTCTGAAATTGCCTGGGGAACAGAGAGATTGCCCCAAATGAAGAAAGCTTGATGGTGTTTGTGCTATTCCAAAGGAAGAAGGTTCCATGGTGTTTGTGTTGACTGTGGGATCTAGTCACTCAGCACCAGCGACATTGGTGTTGAGTCTAGAAGATCTGGTGGTGAGAAGG
Organism: Aegithalos caudatus; assembly: GCA_013389925.1. Classification (NCBI taxonomy): domain Eukaryota; kingdom Metazoa; phylum Chordata; class Aves; order Passeriformes; family Aegithalidae; genus Aegithalos; species Aegithalos caudatus. Next base: position 9,771 of record WEIU01016767.1, read on the forward strand.
CAGGAAGATGAATTGATACACTTGACATTCCTCTTGGAAGAGCTGAACTAGAAAGAGACTTGGACCCACATCTTATCATAAGCAATGCTGTATCTTTTAATGTTGTCTCTCTGAGCATTTGGCTTATAAACCAATGCAGCGCTCAGGCAGGGTGAGCCAAGGCAGGTTGTGTTTCTGGAAACAGGAAAGGCATGCTTTGCTTCTCCAAAGACTTCTCTACAGCTGTCACTCATGGTGGATGGAAGGAGCCAACATACACCAGGCACTAGAGATTTTTTGAATAGTTTTTGTGCTGTCAACAGCTGGTGGTTTCTGTTTACAGTCAGGCTGCTGGAGCTGGTCTATTTAGATCTATATTTACACCTAGTCTGATTCTGGTGGACTCACAAAAAGGGAGTTCAATTCTGCCTGCATGTCTTTGAAGTCAGGAGAAACATATTACCAAACCAACCAGGAAATGGAGCAAGTAGTCAAACAGAATAAACTTCCATGTGCATCGCTCTTCCCTGAAAACAATCACCTGGAGGTTCCCCAGGGATGTCTCTAAGTCCTGTCCTCTTTTCAGGACTTGTACTTGGAGCTTATTTGTTCATGTCTGAAAAGTTCAGTAGCATTCAAATGTAACAAATTTCACCTCAATGGGTAAAACAGAAACAAGACTTGACTGAACTTTCCCCTTCCTTTCCACCCTGGTTTGCAGGTGAAGGTTACTCCCTCCCTGTGATTTTATGTTGACTTTAGCTGCCAGTAATGACACTGAGCAGGCTCAGAGAAGAGATGTGGATGGAGTAGCACTGCAGCATACTCTGCATTATAAAATAGTAAGATTTTGTAGTGAGGTCACTTTGTCCATGGGAGAAGTTCAGAAAACCTTTCTCTGGCCTCAGACAATCATATAGCTATGTTACCTTCTCAAGAACAAGAGACTTGAGTTTTGGACACCCAGAGACACACACCAAACAGAAAAGTCATGCCCCAATACAGCCCATATGCTGCCATGCTATGGGAAAGCAGGGCTGATGCTCAATGCTGCAGAAACAAGAACTATTCTGGTATTTCTGAAAAAGATAAACATATTTCTGAGTAATTTTAAATTTGTTTAGTTGGAGATCTGTCTATTTGAAATCTGGTCTTGCCCTTTCAGCTCTGCATGTTTTGAACTCTTTAAACCTTTAACAAGTCCTTGTACAGGCAGGAATGAAGCCCAAGCCTCCAGTTTGCATGGAATTACACAGCAGACAGCTGCAGCTTGCTTTGATTGTATGAGTGCCTTAAAATCTGAGAGGGGAACTCGAAATTAGTTCCAGGCAGTATACACAATTGCTCCAGTCTAAACAGGGGTGATTCATTTCCAGAGTGGAACAGGTTTGATTTAATTTGACAAGGCTCTTTTCAACACCAGTGGCTTTATCTTTCTAAACTTAACAGAATGAAACCAACAATGCCTGAACCAGGGTTTTCTGAGAATATCTGGGCCTTTATTTCTATTGTGCTTCCTTGCCAAACAAGAAGTTTTGTTCTAGAAATAAATACAGGAGCTCTAGCCAAGGGGATACCAGGTGGGGAGTGGTGAAGCCTCAGCCCAGCCTTGTGGAGCTGCAGAGAAGCCAGATTTCAGCTCCAGCCAGCCACTCCACATGCCAGGAGCATCTAGAGCTGTGGGAGATGATGGGACCCACAGGAAACAGGTCCTGTTCTTCTCCCCTTGACTTCCACGGGGCCCTCAGGCAATGCAGACCATGGCCATACTGTGGGCACAGACTCTCAGGTGACCTCTGCTCTCCTGTTCTGAGCAGGACTCAGCCACAGGCAGGTGCTGGGCTTTGGCCCCAGAGACTGGCATGTGTGATATGGTATCAATTACATGTAAGATGTTTTTAGAAAGGCAGTCCCCTGTAGGAAGATTTTCTCCTAGGGCAGGAACACTTCTGATTTTGTGTCTTTTTGGGTCACATCATGATACCTATGTATTATACAGGGTATAAGGCTATGGGGTACAATGGTTCCCATCTGCTCTCTATTCCTGAGCTTAACAGCTTTCTCCCTGACCCTCACATCTCAAGATGCAGCTATGACAGCACTGCTGTGGTGACCAAACTCCTCCTCCAAATCTGACAACAGATGGACAGAGGCATGCAGGCAAGGGGCTTAGGAACGTGGTAAAATGGGTGGTGTCTGCCAACTCTGCTAGCCTTTTGCTGTTTTCCTTTTGCTTGGACAGCTTAGATGGCATTGAATCACTTATTTGTTTACTTTACAATTTTCCTGGCTGTCAGTACCAAAAAACTGACCTAAGTAATGCTTTTCCAGGACTTCTGGGGAAACACACATCTGAAGATGGGACTTTAAGAAATGCAGGTGTGTGCCACCATTGAGATTTCTAATCCATTCCTACATAACAAGATGTAGAAAACTATATTTATTATTCTACAAAGACAGTAAGACAATTCCATCTTTGTGGCCCCTGGAAGATTTGTCAGATAGGGATGCAGAAGAGGCAAGAAGCTCCAGTTCCAGATCAGCACCTGCCAGGAAGGAGGTGTCTGAGTAACTGGAAATGGGATTGCCTTCTTTTGGTAGCCTAGGAGGCTCAAGAATTGAGTTCAGATGTTACCTTCTATTGAGAAGAGATGCAGGAAGCTGCTGACCCTTCTCCAGCTGACCTAAGCCAGGCCCTTGTACTGGGGTGCAGTTTTAAAACAAAATCATTCTGGTCAAGGACATAGTCATACAAAAAAAATGTGCAAGACCTGGCAACATTGTGTGCACATTTCTTATGAAGCTCAAATAAAATCCCCAGGAGATCATCCAAGAAACCTGTCTGGTACTTCAAAACAGCATGTCTGAGTACTTATGGCTGTGGGTCATCCTGCAGAAGCTCCCTTTCTGGCAGCATCCCACCTTGGGGCAGAAGGCAGAGCAGCACCACTTGCCATGTCCTCTGAGCGAGGCAGTTGTGTGGACAGGCAGCCATCCTCCTCCTCATCTGTTGCTAAGGGAACATGGGGAGATGAGCTATAATTATACCAATAAAGCATGAGAGACAGACAGAGAAAAGGAGATGTGAAATAGGCACGGTTCCCTCTTTAGTTTTATTTCATTTATGTCTTTGTAAATCACCAACAGAAGGCATGTAAAATATTTAATGTGTCAGCAAATGACTGAAATTTAAGTGAGACTTTTTGACCAGTGTTGTCAGCATCTTACTAAACACAATGGGATGAGCAAAAGTGGTAAACTGCAAAATTTAACCCAGTCACCAGAACCTCCCCAGGTGAAATCCACAGAATCAGAGCATTTAAATAGCAAGGAGGGAAGGTATGGAAAGTTCATGGAGTATGACTTTATTTAAGGCTAAGCTGCATTTTGGGGAAGGGAAGTTCCCTACTTTGAATGACAGCTTGTGCAGCTTTGCAATGGGAATCACGCTGTTTCAGCCAGGGGTTTCCTAGGGAGAAAAACTCTCAGAATGGCAAAGCAGCCTGGAGCTGCTGTGGCACTTCCCACCCCTCTGTGACAGTCCACCATTCCATGAAGGCAACCCATCCTGCCCTGGCTACAGGAGCCTGGGACAATCTCATACCATGGCCTGGGCTGGTGCTTAGGCTTTAGGGGAACAAGAGCAATTACATCACAACACAGTGCCTTAGCCTGTTGCCAGGGAATTCAGCACAGCCTTCCACTTCATTGAATAAACAATTAATATCCCAATGGTTTTAATCACTATTCAACAGTCTTTACAATAGCATGCTTATCCTTTGACCTAAAACATGCCCTTTCTGGAAGAATACAGACTGTTACTGTAAGCCTTACCCTTCTGAACCACTTAATGCAAGTTACAGGGAGATGCTCAATCCAGGAGCAAACTAAGTGACTCCCTTGTGGGAAGGTGCCTGGATTAGTTGGACAGTAGCAAAGAATGTACTAAAGGAAGGGGGGTAAAAGAGGGAGAGAGAGAGGTTAGAAGGAAATTACAGATATTTAACGATTAGCAGGTTCAGTAGAAGCCGCTGACTCAGAAGGCATTTCACCTCACAGAAGTGTGTGATCTGCACATCAGGAGGGACAAGGAAGAACTTGCAGGGTCTTAAAGCCAAGCACGATCCCCTGCTGTATTTGTAGCTTCAAGGAAGGGAACAGACCACCACAATGCTTATTCCCTGTAGCCAGAAGTGGGATAACAGCCAGTTAATGCCATTCACGTGGTCTGAGATTGCTCCAGCCCTGACTGTGTACAAAGACAGTCTGGAACAGCCAGTCTTCTCTGTGCAGCTAAGAGCAATGCCCACAGTCCATCAAAATTATTGGCTGACATACATTTTTTTGCAAAATTTTGTTTGGTTTGCATTGGCAAAATGGATATACTTTATCAGTACCATTCTGATGCTGCTAGGGAGAGGGCAACATCAGGATACAGTTACAGTTTGAAAAAATTTTAAAAATAAGCATATATACATATTTGTGTTAGTCTGAAACATCTGTTGAATATCTGGCCAGATCAAATCTCAGATCAACAGACAGAGCACTGCTGATTTCACCCAAACTGTAGATAGCTGCACAACATTGCAGTATGGAACTGTGCTCACTATAAGCACATATGTCTGCCATCACTATAGGAACCAAAAAAGGGCAGGTCTGCTCTAACTCTGCCAAAGCAGGCAGCACAGCAGTGAGGAATTTGGCCCTACATGGCCACACACCCCGGAGCCAGGGTGCCTGGTACCATCCATTTCTCTTACCGTCTTATATGTGTTAGTGCACACACATTACTTAATTACTGACCTTAATGTAACATGTCAGTACAATGCAATTCTCTCAAATTCCTTTTAACTTACCCATGCTGAATGTTTGAGGTGAACCTATTCTAAACAGTTTGCATAATTTCATATGTGCCACTCCCAAGAAACACTATGCATTTTAAACAATATGAATGGGCCACAGCACTAATGAAGTTAAATGGGGCTAGCAAATTATATGAACTGGACATGATTTAGCAAATATGTCCTGAAAGGACAGGCAAAAATCTAACTGTGTGCTGAGGGGAAGCTTTCTGCAAACAGATGACTGTGGTTCCCAGGATTTTGGCTATCAATCATGCCTCTCAAAAAACCAGACCTTTCCCCCAGGATGATTCCTCTACACTTTCAATCCTAAAATTTGCCATCTCAACATGCAGGGTATTGAAGAATCCCAGTGAAAGCTTATGCAACCTCCACAGGAAACAACAAAAATTTTAGCCTCATTTGTCATTTCTGAGACTGAACAGTTCACATCCACTCAAGTGTGTGACACAAAATCACCTTTTTCTCTGGAATGTCCTGCTTCTCCCCTGCCTTGTCCCCAACCTCTTTTTTTTTTTTTNACTAGTTTCTCAAAACCCTCAATTTTGGTTGGGAATCCAGATCTCACCTTAATACTCACCAGTTTGAATTTTCCACACCAATTTGACTTTTCAACATGTTGCTGCTCAAAGCAAGACAAGCAGCCCATAGCTGAACAAAGGAAAACCAGCCTGGAGACAAACCAAGTTCTGGGTGAGGCAGTTTTTTTGGCAGTTGGAGAAAACTTTCACTGTGGTGGTTTTGTGAGCAGGTGCCTGTGCCACTCTGCACACCCCTGTTAGCAAGGGGGCAGTGGGGATCATTGCTCTCAAGGAAAGCCCATGAGAGGCTGTCAAAGAGATTATATAACTTGACAGAAGACAAACACAGAAGAGCTATTGAGTGTTTCTCACACTTTCACATGCAAAACTTGTGAGCAGGCTTAATTTAAATGCAGTAGGGGAAACAATGGAGTCACAGGCTGCCTAATGAGATGTCTGTGGACTGCAGGCTTCAGGCCTGGCCTAGAAACCCTGGAACAGCTGGAATAGGACTGCAAGCAAAGAAGACTCTGTCAGGGTGCCAAGGCATGGTTAAATGCCAGGAGCAATGACTGTGTAAGTGCAATATCAATCCAGGCATGAGGAAGACTGATGTAGAGGGGGACTAAGGTGAGGACATCCCTCCCTGCCACCCTAGAGAAGGGTGATTGTTCAGGAATGGAGAACCCTACACAGGAAAAAAGTACCAAATGTTTTTAGTGTTTTATCTAAACCTAAAGACTTCTCGTGCCTGCTAGAGCAGCTGGGTTTATTTGCTTTATTTTATTGACGCTCTCTGGGACTGATTATTGGAGGCATCATTCTTCAATGAAACTAGGGATGATAAACTTTGAGTGTCTTCTTAGTTGCTGATAGAAGGTATGTTTATTGTATCTTTCAGATCAGCTCTGGATATAGAGGGAAAAACTCCCATGTTTTCCAATATGAAGCTTACAGCTATATCTGAAGCCCACTGGAAATAACTTTCTCTCAATCTCACAGTTTTTCTAAAATAAATGGCCAAGAATAGTATCTCAAAGGCTCCTATTTTCTCAGCAAGTATTTCTATTATCTATCTTCCCAGTCACAAATACAATAAAATGTACTAAATGAAGGCTGGTTTAAAGGATCCTGAGCCATTTTGAGTGAAGTAAGACTAACATACATTGACAAAAGTCATAGAGGAGAACGATCAGTGATGTACAATTCTCTGAGAGCTAAAAAGCATTCCTGACTGAAGTGGAAGTGAGCATTGTTTGGGATGGCCCTTTCCAACAGTTCTTCCAGTGGCAGTCATCAGACAAAGGGAGAAATTTTAGATTTTATTTCCTTGAGAGAGAAGTAGAAGTTGTGATTACATTTGTTCATTTACCAATATGAACAGTATCAATGGAAGTGATACAGGAACCCAGACAGATACAGATGGAGATGAGAAGAACAGCTGGATATCTGGCACAAATAAGTGCCTCTGAACAGTGCAATTTCTGATCTTTTAAGTCTATACTCTAAGGAAAAGGACAGATGAACAATGATGAAGGAAGGAAACATTTCTAAAACCACAGAAACATCCCTCCCTAATTTTCATACCCCACTGATCAAGACCTCCGAATTAGTAAATCACCCTATGCCAACTTAAGGGTTTTCCTGCTCAGGAAATTGTCATGCCTCTTTTATGTTGTATCAGGTAGATTGTTATGTTCAGTCAGGTAGATCAACAGTTATTTTGAAAGTCAGCTTAACATGATGGTTAGACTTTCTAGACTGCTAGAAATGTTCATCATTCCATCCATTTGTGTTTCCAGTTACAGGTAATCAACAGATATGGGATATCAACAATGAGCTAAGTAGAATGACCCAGTCACAGGAAAACAGAAAGATGTTTATTCACAGTGATTTCCTTCACAAAGCTATTTTCTCCTTGCTTTTAGGTTATTTTATGTGTTCATTCTTATAGTGCATAACAGTTGTATTCAGACACTGTTTTAAAATCACCTGCAGTACAGAGGAGGTGAGAAGGGGCTGCGCCTTTCACTGCACTGAATATAGCTGCACTAATCCTCTGTGTGGCACTGTGTTCTGCCAGAGCCAGCTTACTCAGGATCCATCCATCTCCCCAGATCTGTTGACTCCAAAGAGTGAGCCCCCATTGTGGGGAGGAGGCTCTTGAGCAGCTGTGAACCGTGCCACAGAGTGTGCAAGTGCATCTCTGTGATACACACCCATGGGAGAGAGCAACTAATTATTCCTGGACCTCAAAGACCCAGGATGTAAGCTCGTGGCATGACTAACCCTCTGCATCCACCCACTTCCTACCCCTGCCATGCATTCATTCGAGAGGTCTGGCTCTTAACAACTCTATTTGATACTTGCTAAATTACCATAAGCCAAAGATAAACACCTGCTTGCCTACCATGACTCACGTGTTGGAGACCTGTGGATGGAGAGGGCAGCATTTACTGAATGCTTTAGTGCATCACAGCCTCTATTTTGAGGCAGGGCAATCCAGAATCCCCAGATTCCACACGTCACTCGATGCTGTTCATATTCTAGACAGAGACAAACTAGTTTGGCAACAGTATGAAAAATTTCAGGACACTCTCTGGGTATATATTGCATATTTACAAACTGTACTAATGATTGTTTATCTATACACACAATATGCATCTGGTTATTCACAGAGTACTGTGTGATTTGAAAAGTAACCCTTCATTAATGGAAAAAAACCATAATTTTCTTTGCTGTATTCCTCAGCAGCAACTCAGAAAGAAAGTGGATGACTTCTTACAAGGAAAATGAGACATTAATGAAACTCCTTAGATACTGACTTATGCTAAGTCAAAGGCCAGCAATTTGAGGTAACTCCCTTTGAAGCTGTGGTGTCTCTTCATTGTTTTGCTGTATTTACATCCTGGTTTTTAGAAAAACTCCTTGCTGATAGAGCAGCATGCATATGAAATGTCGGCCAAGTAGTGGAGGAAACCAGAGAAAGAAATTCAGATTAGAAAAAAAAAAGCTTTCCATGATAAAGCTGAAGCATCTGTTATAAGTAGAGGGACAAGGAGAGTCCAATAAAAAAGTAGAAGCTTCTCCTGTGGTGGTTCTGGACCAGGGAGTTAACCATTGCACTTCCAAGAGTGGATGGGAAGTACCATAATTCACAGTCATTTCTAAATTACTGTAATTCTGTATGCCTCAGGAGGAGGCAGGTTTCCATGCTTTACCTAACATGGGCTGTACATTTCTGCCTGCAGGAAGCTGAGCAGGAGTGCTTCTTGGCATCACAGGCTTGGGTCACAATGTCATAATGGAAATACTGCTCAGAAACCACTGATATCAAATCATATGCTCATTAAGAGGGTTTTTTTAATGGAGAATGAAGAAAACACAAAAATAGCCATATTTTATCAAGATCACTAGTAGCTATAAAGCAAGTACATATGTGGATGTGTGTGTGTACCTTCAAAATATAAAAACATATAAATCTGTATCCAAGTACCTTGCATACATGTAGCAGCTAGATAGCACTAGACAAATGCTAAACAAAGGCAGATGGGGTTTTTTTGGAGAAAGAGTGTCCACTCATATTCTTGTGCAGAGAGAAGCTGACCAGCCCCAGCAGAAAAACAAGGAATATTATCAGCCTTGAGCTGAATCAGGTTTTCCAGGCTCTGCCGTTCTCACTGCCTACATGGCTGGAGAGTGAATCTGTGGCAGAATGGGTGAAACACTGAAGCACTGCAGAGAGCCAGGGCAATGGGTTCAGGCATTCAAAACCCATAGCAGGATCACAGAGCTCTGACATTCTCCTTAACTAACTAAAAAAAAAAAAATTAAAATAAAATAAAATTTTAAAAAATGACCACTCCATAGGTCATTTAGTGCCAAAACTCTACCTTTCCCTGGATGCATTGAGGAAATAAATTTCTCCAAGGGGATTTAACTGAATTTCCTCCCTCAGCCTTCCTGATGGTGATTTGGCCCCACAAGTTTTCCTAGAGATTATGTAGGCGAGTGACTTGTAGATGAGTGGGAAGTAGGGGAATCCTGGTTCCACGTTTAGCTACTGACTCAGGTTCAGACCATAGAGGAGTCACTTGACCTTCACAAGACAGCACTCAGCCTAGGTAGACAAAGGAAAGAAAAGCACAAAACATTGCTCTTTGCTGAAAAACCAGAAACCTGCTTTTCTGGATGAAGAATAGCCGTACATTTCTGTTAAAGTGTGGTTCATCAGACACATCAGACTGCTACCACACTAAATCCTTTTTTTGAATTTAATAATTTAGGAAGGTCTCTCTTTTTCTGTGGTCACTAGATGTAAGGCGGGGGGGTGGGGGGGGGCATTTGTTTACAGTGAGGAAAATGTGCTAATTGCAAATTAAAATCTTCCTGCTCCTAACAGTACTAGCTCACTTTCCTTTTTGGGCATTTCAAACACAAGGTGCATCTTTGGCTCATCTACATGATTACATGAAAATAAGAAAAAAGAAAAATTAACCACCACAACTAAGTTGTTCACATTATAATGGCTGCCATAATTGCATTTAAATGCAATACACTTATTGCTGATTAGTTTGCATGCAACTGAAACAAGAGGGTAAATAAACATTTAACAAGGGCTTTATTTTGCTCTGCTGTAATTAGTGTTCATCATAACTATTGTGGTGGAGGTATATGGCAGCTAAATTGCTTTTCTTTTTATTAAAAAATAGGGAAATATAATTTATTTCTGTACAAGACCCTCTAAAGATAGCACAGTCTGAGAGTTTCCATCAGGAGTCAAGTGGATTCAAACACATTTTGGCATTCCAGCAGCCCCCTCCCACATTTAAGCTGCTATTCCCATGTGTCTGTTACTAAATATAGCAGCAACTCTTCAGATTGACAGGAGAGCTCCCGATCCAGGCTCCTGGGCTTTGCTCCAGACACTCCTAATATGGTAGAGCACTGCAGCCAAGTGAATGCTCAGGAAGGACTCAAGAGGGTAAACTGGGACCACAAGATCATGTCTCCCCATGCCATGGGAAACTGAGCAGCAGCAGGCACAGAGGAGCTGTGACTTAACCTTTTGGTGTCTTGGCTGCAGATGAGCTGTCAGCGGAGCCGACTGACTTCTCACGGAAGGGCACGGCTGTGCAATAGCGAGTGATGCCAACCTCCAGCTGACACCAGCACTGAGCATTCCCACTCAGCCCCTCCATCTCTCACAGCAGCCAACCAGGTTACACAAACATCTGGCTAGGGCAAGAAGGGACAAAATGCAATGTTCATTGTGAATGTGTTTTAGGCTCATAAATAGACATGTAAAGCAACATGGGTCATTTGAGTCATGCTTCTCACACTAGTTTTATGAGCAAGATCATGCTCATACACTCTGCTGGCATGTACATCTCTGCAGGGCATTGTGCTGTGGAGGCCATGGGGATAGACCCCAAGAGACTATTACAGAGAGCAATAGTTGATTTCATCTACAACTATTTGCCAATGTTTGTATTACTAATTTAAAAACCTTTCCTGCATGATTATATGAATTTCACAGGAGTCCCTGAAAACACAGATCATGAAAATCAAACAGAGCTACAGGGAAGAAGTTTGCCTCCCTGCAGAATGTCAGCAGCTTTGCATGAAAAGAAGATACAAATATGGCACAGGCCTTTTTCTGTCCCTCAACCTCACAATGACAATTTTTGCTCCAGAGTCTCAAGTATCTCTATCTTATTAAACATCTCTGCTCCTTTCACCATCATTCTGTAAACACCAGGATGCTCTGAGAATATACCATTTGGGACTTCGAGCTGAGGTTTTTGAAACCACAAAAGCACCCTTTGGGCATGCAACAGAAGTGTTCATTTAGACATCTCCAGCTCTTTGGAGGTCTATAAGGAAATATACATTATAAATCAGTGTTGCACAAAGGCCAGATGAAACAGAATTCATTATGGAAAAGGCATGGTGAAGGAAACTTTAAAGCAGCCACAAAGTGTAACCAGTGTAACCACTGTAACCAGTACAAAAGTGGGGAAGAGAAGAAGGAAAAATTTCTTTGACACAAAATGTACTATTTAGAAGTGTATAATTTATAGTACATTGCATCCATTCTTAAATGGTCATGAAAACCACTTCTTGCTTTTTACTCGTGGGAGGGAGAGGAAACACTGCAGAAAATCAAAATAATTTATTAAGATTTCGAGGTAGGAGACCAAACATCTCAAATTCTAAAATCTAAGGATGACAGTGATCTTTAGCAGGGTCTAATGCTCAGGGAAGCTTTTACATTTTGAAAACATTTCTTTGTGGCTGCTGTGGGTGGATAAGTTCCTGTAACCCAGTAGGTAAAGGCAGATGGAAAATCCCTTCAGGTACTTCTTGCAATATGTTAAAGCTCCACTGAAGCCTGTAGGAGTTTTCATCTTCTTCTTTTTTTTTTTTTTTTTTTTTTTTTCCTATGTTTCATTTCCACTTTCAGTGATGCATGAAGGAAGCTAAAACTGCAAATAAATAGAGGTTGCTGTCACTCAGGTTCCCTCAGCACTGAAAGTGACAACTACATATTATTTATAGTGAGAACAAGCCAGTAGCTACCGTGTGTTTCTAGCACTATAAATTGAATAAATAGATTGTCCTACACTACCTTGTTAAGCCCCGATGCAAAAAACTTCTCTTCATACATTGATCTAACCTACCAGCTATTGTTCATCAACAATAAATCAAAAGTGTGATCTAAAATACCTGTCTTCATAAGCTAAACAATAGAGGGCCACCAGAAAAAAGGTACAGATTGGAGATATTCTTCTGAAATGAAATACTCTACCGTGGGCTTTTGAAATCATTCATTAAGGGAAAGATAATAATCTCATCTTCTTCAATATACTTTAGGTATGCATTTAGGCAATTCAGAGCTCAAGAGTATGAACATCCCCTCATGCTGGAGGTGTTTGTTAATCACTGCCTCAGCTGACTTGTGCTGTACATCATTAATCTTTTGATTCAAATGCCTATTTACTCAATAAAACCTTAATTCTGTATATGTATCAAAACTGTACATATAATACATAATTTCATCTCAAAAAGCCAATTTGTTGGGTTTTGAATATTTGTCTTCTTCAGATAAGATTTCCACAAACACAATAATCAATTCAACCTATTTTGAAATGTTTAAGCAGAAATTCTGAGTTTCCAAGCATATCTTTTCATTCTGTCTTCCCCAAAACAAAAGTTACGCAATTATATTACAACAAGGAACAAAAAAAAAAAAAAAAAAAAAAAAAAAAAAAAAAAAAAAAAAAAAAAAAAAAAAAAAAAAAAAAAAGGGAGAAAGAGGGAGAACAGGGTCAAAAATTACTCAAACCTCAACAAACAAAAATGAGGAAATAAGGTGGTGCTGCCAGATCCAAGCTTTCTGTGAAAAGTAAAAAGTCTTCTGTGATTGTTTTCATGTCCCAGATTTAGGTTGGTAAGCACTTCAAATTGTAACTGGGAGCTGCCCAAATGCCATAAGAAAGTTGATGAGTAGACTAAGTAGAATGGATTCCAGAAGCAGTCAGAAATAAGTGAGATATTTCAGATGCCTCATCATGGCCAGGCAACTCCTAGATTCTCTCCTAGAAGGAGCCTCACCAAGTTTGCCACAGGCAGCTGCCAGGGCAGCACCTTGCAATACTCTAACCCAAAAATGAGACCAAGAAAAATCAGGGTCCCTCCTGTTGCTTGGGATGTTTTGTGGGAAAATACTGCTTGGAATGTTCATTAGCCAGCAGATTCTGCAGATTCTAGTAAATACTTAAAAAGCCAGCAGATTCTGGTAAATACTAAAAAATGGCCAAACACATTGGCAAAGGTGGTCACAGTTGGGCTGTGACAGTGCAGTCACAATTTACAACTGCAGCTTGGGTTGCTTGTCTTGCCCATCTCCTCACACCTTGCACCTCACACCTCCTCTTGCCAGGCTGTCTCCCAGCTCATTCTCATCCAGACATCTGTCTTGGCCAGGTTCAGGGGAAAAAGGGAAATGATACCATCTGTATCTGCTTAAAAAAAGTCACAGAGCAGAATGTCACCAGCATACTGATGGCACAGCAGCCAAACCACATCTGCCATGTGAGCACTCAGCAGGAGCTGTGACAGAGTCTGGTGGGACGCACCTCTAAGTTTACTGACAAGGGAAAAACTGAGCTAATGATCAACTCTTGCCAGATCCTGTCAGTAGAGGAATTGTAACTCTCTGATCAGCCTCATTCAAAGTTGTTGGCAGATGAAGCAAAGTTAGCAATGCCATTTTGACTTAATCTATCATTTGTAGCAAAAAGCAGTAACACCTCCAAATCCTTAATGTGATTGGGGGAGTACAGAAGCAGCTGAGCCCTGAGCAGTGCTCTAGTTTCACAGCCTCTCCGAGCAGGAAGCCTAGTGCTGAGGCAAGAGGGCAATTAGAGACTGATCAAGATATTTTAAGTAGAGGTCAAGATGGGGTTGCTTAAGCATACTTCTGTAGACCTCTGCAGCTCTAACCCACAGCAGACCAAGGTGTTCACAGTTATCTCATTCTCCCTAAGGTACTCACCTACAGCCCCCAGTTCCCCTCACACCTCATATCCAACATAAAGCAGATCTTGTCCCCAGCACAGGGAGAGAAGCACACAGCTTGGCACAATCTAAGCACCTGATATTTTACCCACCTTCCCAAGCTCTTCAGCCTGCTACATCAAGATTGGGCTGGGAAGCTCCATGAGGCCATTGCACAAAGGATGAGCACTGGGCTGTTGTTTATGAAACTGATGAATATTTTGACCTTTTAATTCCATTTCATCCCTACATCTGAGACATAAAAGGCATCCTGCAGAAGAGTTCCTAGTGGAGAGGAGAATTGAATACACAAACTCCTGCATTCTTGCATTTGTATGTACTGGCTGACTTTTTCCACCCCAGAGACATGCTGTCCTTGAAAATTATGGTGATTCATCTCAATTCAATTACACGTAGACATTTTAAACAAACTCATTTGCCCTGCATCATACAGACACTTGCCATCACATTATTACTCTTCAAACCATAGAGTGCTCCTTGGCTCTTACTGGCCTCCTGGCTTACCTCCTAGAAATTTTATGTTCTCTAATACTATGTGAATAGTGTATTTGGTCCATTTCTCTTCTAAATCCTGAACCTTCAATTACAGCAAAATAATCTAAATTTTAAAAATTATTTGAATGGACTTTCTTACACTGATGGAGAACCCAAGCCTTCGTCAGTCTTGGATGTAAGAAAGGGTCCTGCCACATGGACGTGGAGCTTGGCAAATAACTTTTATACATCAGAGACTTACAGAGAGTGTAAGGGCAAATGAGCCCCATTGGATACAAAGTCATCTGTGGTTCCAGACAAGAAGGATTTGACCATTAGCAGTCTGTATAATCTCACAGGGATACATGTTTAGGATGCCTTAGTCCCTCAGTTAATCCAAGTCTGGAAGATTTTCACTTAAAAAAAAAAAATGTTACCCCTTCATATTACCTGAGACTTCTTACAACCATAAAAAAGCATATCGATACTGGGATAAAATTCCTCCTTTTTTCCATGAGGCAGGATACTGTGATCCTCATCATCTCAGCTCTGTGCTGCCTGGAGGACCATGGAGCATAAGGAAGGCTGCGGAACTTGCCCAAGGTGGTGGCCAAGCTTCTTCTGTGGCAGCTGTTGCAGGACACTCCCTCTCAGGGCACGAGGCACAGGTGGACAGGCATGATGAGACCCCACACCAGTGCTGGCAATGTGGTGGAGAGGGATGGGTGCTTGGAGGGCCACTGGGAAGGCACTAAGGCCCTCCAGTAAGAGCCAGGCTTTGCTGCTCTCACATGGAAAACATTTTGTATTAAGCAGAGATGCCATCTTGTTCTCTCTAGAGCTGCCTCCCAAGATTTGCCTTCCTGAAATATAAAGATGAGGCATATTTTTGAACAAAGAGGACAATTACACCAACTAAAGGAAATGCACATGCTGCCAGATGGCTCAAACATTGTGCAAACAAAGAGTGAAGCTTATCAATGCATTATTTATAATCTGCAGACTATAATGAAGGTTATTCAGTCTGGCCTGTGAAAGGCATGGAGAAATCCAGTTAGAGCCCTGAAAAGATGAGTTCAGGTGAAGATTCATGAGGCAGCAATAAATGAGAAAGGAGACAGCATGGTGGCTAAGGAGGCTTTAGGCTGCCGTTTTAGTTATGTGATTGCTGAGAGAGGAAAGGAAGTTCTTTAAGCAGTTCTCAGCACTATTCCAACACAGGTTTTACTTCCTTCCCCAAAATTATTTGGACTAAAATGAACTTTCTATTAACTACAACATCCCCTGCTCCTTCCACTCTCAGATCCCTGAAGTTCATTGACAGCCATGAATGTCACTTTCATCATACCTCCATTTCTGAGCAATGCCTACCCTTGAATATGTGTGTTCTAGTGAATTTAGTTGCACCACCATGTCTCTGCCCTCCCTGTAGTATCTGGTTTCACATCCTGCACAAGCAGATCAGGTTCCTTTGTTTTGTTTCCAAGGTGCCTGGTGTTTATGTGTGCAAATATTTCCATTGGTTCTTTGTGATCAGCACTGAATTTGGGCAATGAAAACACAGTTGACATGGAAAACTGTTAATTTAATTTTCATGTGATTGATGAGGATAGATAATCCTGCAAGAAAAAAAAGGTGCCAGTTTGTCTTGTTACCATCTTAGGGATAAGTAGTTTCCTACACTTGCAGCTGGTGGCTGGCAGTCTCGTTTCTGGAGTTCACAAATGTACAGAAATCCAATGTATTTACTTCAAGGCTCCACTGGGGGAGGCCAGGCTGACAAGCACAAAACCGTATAAACAATTACTCCAATTTCAGGAATTATGGGGCTTCAGGGCCATGAATGGAGTCATTTGGGGAGTTGTATATAAAGTACACGTGTGAGGAACTGACCTGTGAATGCATGTCCTTGCTCAGTGCTGTATCTTCACTCTGTTAACAAATTACCAACCTTTCAGAGGTTGAAGTCTGCCAATTTACGCTTAGCTAAACAGAAATGGAAGCCTAAGCAGGCCCATTCTGGTCTGTCTTTATAGATAATGACAAAATGAAACCCTTCCCTCTTTTACTATCACTCGTAAAACTCTACAATCACCAGGCTATTTTTTAATGCATGTGCTCATTTTACAGCTGTATGACATTCTTATGAGAGGACTCAGGGACACCCACATGTTGATCCAGGGTAGGGAGAGCATGGCACCAAGCACTAGACATTTTCTTTCCCATGTCTCCCAACAGGTTTCATTTTTGTAATAGAAAAACCAGCCATGGAGAGCAGGAAGCAACAACCTGACCTGCTCAGACTTTCACCCTCTGGACTCCAGCCCAAATGGTAAGACATTCATAACTGAGCTTGGGCAGGTTCCCTTCCCCCACACCCACAGTGCCATCCATTCAAAGCCTTCCTGGTGGTGAAACCTATCACAGCAGCTGGATGGACAAGGCACCTTCTACACTGGAGTGACTTATAATGTTATTTTGTGGCAAAAAGCAGCAGATCAGGTTTGTCTCTCCCATGGGTTTTGAAGCACACTGTCTTCAAATGGATCCTGCTTTTTTATAAAAAGGAGTGCAGAACGGTATTATTTTTTCTATAAGTACTCATTTCTGCATTCCTGTGGTTAGAGGGAACACAGGTAGCAGCTGTTATGTATGGCTGATATGACGCATGGTTATTTGTATAAGGAGCTGAGACTCAGGGAATTTGCTTACTGTTTGTTTGAGGATAGGAAGGGTTATTTTAAGTTGTTCCCCTTTTGTAATCAAGCTGGTCACCTTTGACATCAAAAATTATAACAGGAGCTTGCTGCAAAAGTTTGGATTTGTGTACATGCATTAGTTAAATCCAATCCTAGTGAAAACCTGTCATCTTGGTATGTTATATATGAACTTAAAGACTTAACCAGTTAGCCTCAGCTGCACAAGCAAAAAACTCCTCTCTCTCAGCAGGTTTAATATGTTCTTTACAACCAAGATATCAAAGGACTCCTCCAGTGAAGCCCACCTGGGCTGGCCCTGGCAGGGGAGCAAGGATGCTCTTCCTGGCTGAGAGGCTGGAAAGGCAGCTCAGCACTGGGAGCTCTGCAAGCAGCTCTCTGATTTCCTCTGCAAAGCTAAGGGCTGCTCCTCAAATCCAGTACCAAACATGTGCAAAGCCTTGTGCAAACAGCACTCGAAGGGCAGCTCAGTACAGAACTGAGGGCTGGCTCGGGGAGAGGGCAAGGACAAGCTGGGCTGCTCTCAGCTGCTGCCCGGGGCTGTGAACCCGGGTGACTCCACTCCCTCTTGGCACAGGCAAAGGCCCAGGAAACCAGCACCGCACTGTGCTCCTGCTGGGGCTGTCGGAAAGGCAAAGAAACCTCTGTCCTTGGCAATGCTGGGAAAACCTGGAAATGTGCACCCTGGGGACTCATCCCAACAACAAAAACCCTCCAGTCATCTGTAGAGTATTGCTGCATTGCATTGGTAATAGTGCAGCAGAGGGAAAAAAAAGAAAGAGTTGGAAGAGGAAAAAAGCAATGGCTGGAAAGACCTTTCTAACAAAGAAAGACAAGGACAAATGTTTTTCTTACTTATGGCAAGCTTTCCTGTGTGAAATTTAATTTTCAGACTTTTTAAAGTCCCCTTCAAAAGTAAAGCTTATCATAGCTGTTGATATATATGAAAAAAATGGTAAATATATAAAATTTTGGCCTATGCTCCCAGACCTATACAACTTTCATGACCATCACAACTAACTTTTGCTTGAGAAGGAGAGTAAATTATACAACTGACATTTATTAGGGTGAGTTTGAAAGTGGCTTTAATAAAAGTGACTTTGAGATAAGCTTAAGGCATTGGTATAAATGCCAGTGAAGCAACTGAATGAAAAATAAAGCAATATAGAATTTTGGCTTATTTTATTCTTCTTCCTGAAAAGAACTTGTATGAATACAGAGCTCTTCAATACCAAGATACAGACATGTTATTTATCAGATGCAATAATAATTACCTCTTACCATAAGTAAAAATCTCAAGAGAACTAAGGCTGTAAGAACATTATTTTTAACCTGTGTTTTAATAGATGAATTAGTATAAGTACATGGCAGGGTAAATTGTTTCTTTAAGCGGAAAAGGTAAATTCTTTCTTAAACCAGAAGTTGTAGCTTTATTTGGTTCCATTTTAATAGTACATCCTCTTGTGTTTTTCACAAATCTATTAAAACTGCCCACAGACTACAGTTTGTTAGATATAAACCTATTCAAATTGTTCTCCACAGATGATGTAATCTGTCTATTTTACACAAAAAAATGAGCAAAAGCAACTTATATTGCTACTATATCTGCTATCTGCCAGAATTAAAAAAAAAAAAAAAAATTGTTCCATGAAGCTTGTCTCAGGAGTTGATAGGTAGAGAAACAGTATTGCAGGAGGCATCTTCTAGATGGCAAAAGGTCAAACTTAAATTAAAACTTAGTTAAACATAAACCAGAGTCCAGGATCAAATAGGAGAAGAAAAAGGAGATATTCGTCTAGAAGGTTTTAACTATATTTTAGCCAGGCCAAGATGACATGAAAGTGAAAACGTAATGACCAATTGAAGAGATGGATAACTGTGATAACTGTGGATTTGAGAGAGAATAAAACCAGGAACAGCCAGTGAAGCATAACAGTATTCAAATGTCCTTGAGAATGTCACATAACCAGCTGGAACACGTGTCTTACCTTCAGCCAGGACATCTGAGGGGTCCCCCACTAACCACTCAGTCCCAGACTTCATGGAGGCCCCAGGTTCCTCAAGCCAGTGAGTTAAACAAGTCTTTGGGAGGGAGGATATGGATTCACATGAACAAAAAGGATTCTTCTATAAGTAAAATTATCTTCCAGATTTCATAAACATCATTTAAGATGCTGATAGATATTGCTGAGACCCCAGTAAAGTGAGCACATAGACACAGTGCTTTGAACCAGTCCATTTTCTTGGACCAGTCCTTAACTTGGACACACAGTTTCCCTAAAATAATGCAGGAAAATAACCTTTTTCTCTGCCCTTTTGCAGGGTTGTCCTTTCAACAAACTGTTCTGGGGCACAAGATTTCAGATACAGCAACATGTATTGAAGATGCACACACACACACACACACACACACACACACACACACCCCAGCACTTTAAACCCAAACTTTTAAGGTTTGAGTTTCCTTCTGATAGCAACAGCCCAGAAGAAAACAGTGCTTTGTTTGGTAAGTAGCAAATACTAGCACAAGGGTAGAGAGCTCTAGAGAAAAATTCCCAAACAATTCCATTTTTTAATATTGTTACAGGACAATTTGAACATGTAGTACTTTTGAAGTATGATTTTTCTCTTTGTTAGAATGAACTCTAACACATAGAGTCTTGTGCAGACAGTCCTTGAAATTTTTTGTCTGTCTAGATGCTTTTGCATCAGAGTAAAGGGAAAACGGTGAAGAAAAGCTTCTGAATACCTAAGGACATATGGGCATTCAGAGACAAGTTCCTCCTACCTGGCTTCCTCCATGCACCAAGCATTGCCAGCAGGGCTAGCCTATTTTACTTACAGGGTTGTACATGACAATTAAAATGATCTCTCCCTGCACATGGTCTGGAAACCTGCTTGCCCTGCAGACTTGTTTTGCCCAGAGCCAACTTCTCCCAGTGTCCCTCCACAATCCCCTTCCAGGAGAAGGGCAGATAAATTTGGTGCATCAAGAAGGGCTCACTGAGCAGGGAGGGGAAGGGATGCTCCTGAGCACAGAAGCACAGCTGGCACTGTGGAGAGCCCATAAAGCAAAAGTCAGATCATCCACAGTGCTCAGGGCTTGGCTTCTCATCACTTTGGTTTTTAAATCTCAGGGCAAGACTTGTGACTCCTATCCCTTGCTAATGGATAGGTTGCACTGGAATATGGTATTCTGTCTTCCTGCTTCTTTGCACCATACTGTCATTCTCTGGGTGGGAAGAAAAGGTAGTCTCTACACAAACACAGCAGATTTAAAACAATTTAAAAGGAAATCACAGTTATAAAATAAGAAAGAACTGATCTGTTCCTCTATACAGCCTGGGTTAATATGACTGAAAGGACATGTGGACACAGGTCTGCAATTCTTTTTAGCAGAAATACTTTCTAGGATGTCAAAAAAGAATACCCCCAAATGGCAAGTGTTTGGCAGTTTTTGTTTTGCTTTGTTTTGTTTTTCAAAAGGGTTACAGTGAAAATGGTTTGAAAGAAAATTGGCAATTCCCCCACTCAACCTTTCAATTCTTGTCACATACAACACAATTACTTCTTGTTGTTCATGTTCAGTAATTTTGGCTACAAAGGTAGGCTCTAAAGTGAAGCAAGCTCAAACCAAGCTACCTGCAGACAGCACAGTCATGTCTTCAGCGATTTCAACCTTGACATGGATTTTCAGGCTTAAGTACTCACTTCAGCATTTATTTCACTCAGCCTTTAGCAAGGTGCAGTTTTTAGCTGGTGTAGTGCTTACTTTCCAAGGCACGCAGTTGTAAAAGCCTCAATGTGACTGAGCTGGTAGTTCTTGCTCCCTAGAAACTGAACATCTCTTTTTGTGGCAGCACACAAGTTACTTCAGTAATATCCAAAGCAGCAAAATAATCAGCAGGAAATTCATAATTGTGTTTCTCTCATCACTGATCCTCAGCACCTAAACTGGCCCCCACTCATTTTTTAACCACTATTTCTACTCTGTTGCAGGCTAGTGCATTTGAGGATTTCTCATCCTGGCCCACATACATCCATCCTTTCCTTCTTCTGTCTCCACACTCTTCTGATAATCCTGATGGCCTGTATCAGAAATGGTGATGCCCCCTTCACAAACCTGTTTTCCTCTTCCCTTTGTTCTCTTTGATGCCCCCCTGAAGGGTGTTGTACTCAAAACTGACAGGACTGGGAGATGTTTAGACACATGATCTTTTGTAGGATCATTGAGTCATAGAATAGCTTGGACTGGAAGTCTCCTTAAAGATTATTTAGTTCCAGTTCCACTGTCATGGAAACCCATGGAGGAGTATCCTCCTGCAACGTCAGAAAAAGAAAGGCTGCAGAAATAGGAATCACTCCCATTTCCTCCTCTCACACTTTCCTGCATAGAACCATCATGAAAGAATCCAGAACAAGCCACTAGCACTTCCATGCATGCACTGTTACAGCTTGTTTGGTGGCTGGCTTTTATGCTAGTATCTGCACTTCACTGAGTTCACACGTGTTCAATGATTTATGGCAAACTTCAAGTTAAGAGTATGAATGCAAGATGAGACCCTTTTAATGGGTAACAAATCACACAGTATTCATTTTTTGTCCTTTTATCCCTTAACCCAAGATTAGTAGTGAAACAGCACTGAAAAAGGCATTTAATTGGGTGTCTTTATTTTACAGCTCACAGGAGGTGAACAACCGCTAAACACGAAGTTTGTGTCACTGCTCAGTGACAGCTGTCAGAAAGGAGGGGAAAACCCTTGAGACTCTTCCCCTGAAAGTTGCTATTTGTAGCCCACTCCATGTACGGTCTTGCAAGCCTGTGATTAAATGTTGTGAAAGACAGGCAGTGCTAAGCAACGGAGAGGACAACACACAGGGAGCCAGCCCCCAGGTTGGAACAGACTTTCAGCTGTGAACTCAACATTTCCAGCTTTCGAGGAGCTTTGAACTTTCTCACACAAAGATTAGTAACCAAGCATGCTTCTTAAAATGGCTTACAGCTAGCAAGGCTGAATCATGAAGATCTTTGATGCCTAAACAGAGCCTTTCTTCCCATCCACAGCTGTGCATGCAAAAGATGATAAATTAAATTAGCTATTGTTTCTCCAACTGTTTGCCCTGACTAAGAGTATGATTTTGGAAAAAAAAAAAAAATAAACCAAAACAACTCTGGAATTTAACAATTAAACAAAACCAGGCCCATTTTTATATTTGTATACATAAACTGAAAAGAAGAATTCCCTTCCATTTATTCATTATTCCCTCCCTACTCCCATAACAATTGATGAATATACATCAACTAGCTGAATGCTCTGTTGTCCAAGATTTTGGATTTTTGGCTTAGTGCTGATATACTTGGCATGAATCACACTAATTTAGAAGTTATTTGGGTGTTCTAGCTTGCCATTATTTCATTATTTTTTAAAGTGAAATCCCAAAAAATTTTTAATGCTCCAAGGAGAGGCTTGCTTGCAAACAGTCTGAAGAGGATAGCTCACAATGCTGTCCAGAAAAAACATGCAGATTGAAGCTGGACGGTTCATTCCTCCTTGCCAGATTCCTGGGCTACCACTGAAAGGACAAAGAAGGAAGCATCTGCTTTGTTGTTTCAACTAAGTAGCCCCCTGAGTACCAGTAAATTACTACTACAAGTCAAAGGGCTCTCCTGGGAGACAGAGGTAGAGCAGGAAAATCAAATGCAAAGGTTCCTTAGTGAGGACAAACAGCAAGGTAGACAAAGGCTGCAGAAGACAGGTGCTGGTGGGTTCAGTGTTCACCATTTCAGCAACAACCTTCTGCAGAAGAAGAGCTGCAAAGCAGAGGAAGGTTGCTTTGAATTGTGAGAGGGTGGAGGACAGTCCCTTCCCCAGGGGGCTGGCCACAGAGCTACAATCCCCACCCTTCTCCAGGAGGATTTCACACCTCTCACAAACCTTAGATACATCTCCCAGTCCAGCTTTCTTTTGCTGGGATACAAGCTGTCCTTCACTTATATTCTTGGTAGGAAGGCTTGCTTCATTAACAAGTGTTTAAAAAGAAGCAGCAGATGCTCTCCTCCTTCAGCATGTAACAACAGCAAATAGCATTATTAGAGGCTATTACAAGAGTGATTTCCACCCTCTAATTTAAGACATGGAGCAGGTAATGGCATGCACTGCACAACATGTGCCATAGCTTTTGTGCTGATCATTCCATGCCATAAACTCCTGCAAGGCAAAGCTTTTTCAACAGCATTTCTCATTTCTAAAAGACTGTGAGAGACAAAATTGTGTCCTTATTTTGCCTGCAACAAAATCCATGTTCTGAACACATAATCCACAGTCCACAGACTAAGAACAGAAAAGCAAGAGGACTAATCAAACTTGCAGGATCCATTGTGAAAATGTCAGCAACCACACAGTCTGTTCCAATGGCAACAAGCTCAAACAGGGTATTTAAACATAGTGATTTAATCACCAAAATGATAACCCTTATTATACTGTGTAAACTATGTCACAAGTTAAATTATGGCAGGAGCAGAAAGGGTATCACAAAAGGAAGATAACCAAAGCTGTCCATTAAATACTGTTCTGAGTGAAGAAATGTGAAAGACAAGGAGCAGTTTCAATGGGAAGTATCTGAGGTTGCTGAATAGAAATGAACAATGAAATAATAAATAAAATAAAACTTGAGCATAAGATATTTCTGGTTCAATGAATCAAACAGGGGCAAGGAGGCAAAACATTTTTGACGTTTGTCAAGCCACAACAGCCAGCTCACCCCCGGAGTGCCACCAGCATGTCCAGTACCACCTAGCAGAGGGACCTGCATGAAATGCATGGGATGTGCTGTAAGAAGCAGAAATTCATTGCTTGCAACCTGGCAGAGAAGCTGAGGGATGGTAACTTCACTGTGGAAGTTGAAAGGAAAGGAAAAATAAATAAATGTTACTTAGAGAAAAAAGCTTTGAGGTCTTGTTATATTCTTAAACAATGCAATGTTTCAATAGCTTGAGGCCCATTGCACTGAACTTTAGCTTAATTTCACCTTCTACCACATCAAACTTTTTGTCCTACCTCTCAAACCCCCTTGGGATACAATTCCTGTCCTGTCATCACATTTAAAGGTTACTGTCACTCCATCACCAGGAGCATCCTTGATCACCTGAGTCTCCACTTGTCCCATGAGCCCGTTTGCCCTCTCTACTTTCCCCCTTACCGTCAGAAAAATCTTTCATTATTCATGAAAGCTGCTTTCACTCACCCACCTCAAACCTTGCTTTCCCCACAAACTACCCAGAACAAACAATGTGAGGAAGGATGGCCATGCAGCAAGATGGTGCTTCCACTCCCACAAGAGGAAAAGGGGGTTCACACTGCCCCTCTTCCTGTTTCCTTTTGTTTTGCATATCACATGTCTTTGAAGACCAAGACTATGATTTTCTACATGTAACACTGCAAGGGACCTCTGCCATGACTGGCTTAACTAAGTGCCATTGAATCAAAATACTAGTAGCAGTATATTTCTAGTAATGAGACTTATGAAAAATCTCCCCTTGCCTTTTACAATCACCTTACTACCTCGATATAAATTATATTAAGAATTTATATTTTCTTTCACTAGAGTTTGTGAAAAACTTCAGAATTTGGAATCACAATGAACACCACTACGTGCTCATGACATGTGTGTATGCTCCTATACATACACAAAAAGACCCTCAATGTTTAGGCTTATAGATCCTCTTATTAAAAATTAAGACCAGTTTTTAATAAAGATTTCTCATCAGAATTCACCAATATCACGCATTGATTTTAATATATATTTAGAACAGCAGTGACCTTTCAGAGACTCACTCAAGACCTTATTACATTTTTTAAACCAAAATGAAATTTCTTTAATTTTAAGGCTTTATTGTTATTTCAAAGGTAAGAAATGACAGGGTACAGTCAGCTGTAATATGGCAGAATGCAATAAATACAGTTTAGTGTAGAGGCTGCCTGAAGTGACCCACGATACACAACACTGAATGAATGCAAGCATTTTCAAATGGAAAGAATAACAAGCAAAGGTCTTCCAGCAAGTGAAAGAACCAGGGAAGATGTACTCTGAGTATTGAACTTGCCTCTGAGTATTGAACTTGCCTCTATCACCTTCCAAAAGCTAAGAGTGGAGAGGAAGAGCGAAAGTTTTCATCTGAGGATCTGCTGTGGAAGCAGTACGAGAGGATGTACACGCCATCAATTTGAACAAGCTTTATGGACACCCTGGTATCAGCATGTCCCAGGTAGGTTTGTGTCAGCATTACCCAATTAGTGAACACAATGAGGTTTTTCATTCGATGTTTTTTTAAAATTCAATTTGATTTCCTCTTTCTTTCAAAATGCAAAGTCCTAGGAGATCTGAGGCAGCCTAGCAGAAAGGATGCCAGCTTTCTGGCTGTGTTTTGGCAGTGGTTTGCTGACACATTTATGCAAAAACCCTTTAGTTTTCCTGCAACATTGCTGCGTGGTTCTAACAAACAAATCCAGCTTCTTGCTTTCCTTGCTACTATCCAGTGATATGCAGATCTCTATGGAAATACAGAGGGAATATACATTCATTTGAGGGCAGAGACTGATTCTTTTTTCTGAATACTTTTAAAGGAATCTTTTCTGGAAAAAAGAGCTTTTGTCCCTGGAGAAGTCTTTGTTGTTGTGGGGAGCAGGCTGGCCCTAAGCGGTACCTTGACCTCACCTCTGGCTCATTCTGTCAGTGCAGCAGCTGGAGCCTCCTTCAGCCAGAGGGAACAGTTTCACTCCAGGGCTGGAGAACTGCAAGCATATTTATTCACTGAATATGAATAATCTCCATGTGTTATGCAGCTTGACTATTGAATGTCAGTATTCACTTAGCACAGAAGGTAATAACTTCAAGAGACCCATCCCTGCCAAATCTAACAATCAAAAATTCACTTCCTCTTCCATACTACAAACTAAATCCTGTATTTTAAAAAGCTCATCTGTCTATCAGGATATTTACCACATTCTGTATTCATCCCACTGGCCACTGAGCAGTTACTTATCGAAGCATTTGTCTGTAAAGTAGTAAAAAAATATCCATTTAATTTTGATCTCTACAGAAAAGGGGAAATGCTTAAGTGGCAGACTGGGTTGCAAAAAGGACAGAGAGCCTTCACCCTTTGGACTGCCATCTAAAATGAGTAGCTTGTGGAGAGGTCTTTGGTGAGCTTAATCAAATCTGCAGCAGACAACTGTCTGGACTGCATCAGGCAGACTGCTCTGAGGGCTGTGAGAGGGTTGCAATCCATCTCCCTGGCCCTTTCCTGGGGGTGGACTGCTCCAAACTGAGATGAGGCTGTTTGGCTTAGCTGGGCTACACTTCTACTGAGGGGGCTGAGTGGATTCAGTGAGAAGCTGGAAGGCATCAGCCTCTGAAAAAATGCAGAGTTGGGGCTACTGCACTTACTGTCCAGAGCTCAGCCTAGGGGTCAAGAAAGATCAGAAAGACAGCCTATGTGAAGGGACATAGTGAGAAGTTATTGCCAGAATTTTTATTGCCTTCTTCCATTTCAAAGTCTGAGACTTAATTTCCTCCTTACACCTCTGATATAATTTTTCAGTGTTCAGCACTCTGTGGGGACTGTTGATATATAAATAACTAATTAGATAAGGCTCCATTTATCTGAGAAAGCCGCAGCCTTCTGAAGGCAGGCACACATCAGAGCAGAGACTACATGAGTTGTATAACGCACTCCTGGCTTTTGAAAGAAAGCCAGACCAAGCCCTGTATCACTTTGTTGACTGAAGGCATACTTTAAAAAAATAAAAAAAAAAATCAAAGCTGAAGTTGGATTCCTGAGCCTGTGTTTGAGCTTCAGAAGTGCAGCTGGATTTTTAACCTACCAATACCCTTCAAGTTAGCCTGTGTTCCAAGTATGCTGGAAGTCAGAGGAGTTATGTAGGAGCCAAGGTCTGACAACATGGCCAAGATGTCCAGAATGCTCTTCAGTATTTCAGTGGTATGCAGGAAGCCTTAGCTAAAAATCCCAACCAAGGCATGGGCAACCATGGTGTTTTTCTTGCCTTCCCTAATACGTGAAGGATTTCCATAAAAACAGCCATCAGACTTTCTTGAGAACTGTCCATCTCTGCTGGTGAATCACGTACAGGGTTTGGTTTCTGTTTCAGACCCTGTTATGTTTCAGACTCAGCCCTGGGACTTTAGGCACAGAGGGTGGGAAAGGGGAGAGATAGGAAAGCATTAGCTGAAGCAAAAAATTGAAAGAAAACTCTGGCAGCTACCAAGCTAGATTTGCCATATATCTCTCTTCAGAGAAAGGATTTAAAAATTAAAAACAAAACAAAACAAAACAAAACAAAAAAATAAAAAAAAAATCTACAAAATCAGTCTTGAGAAAGCCTGTCTCCAATTATATGTTCTCTCTGGTGCCAGAAAACATTCCAGTGAGTAAGAGGAGAAAATTCTCTACCTCTAAAAAAGTATTCCTTACTTAAAAAGAAATTGTTCTGATCATTTTTGAGGATTGAAGGTTGACAAGGAAGCAGCACAGTCTTTCACAGATCTTTAAAGAAAGGTCCATGACGCAGGAATGTCTGAAATCAAGGACAATTTCTGTCTCTGTCTCAGCAATGAACACAAATCAAACAGTATTAGACTCAAACAATGTCTGCCCAGAGAGGCTTTTAAAAGGATCCAGAGGTGGGAGAGTGTCTCCAGACAACCTATAAACACCACCTTTCAGAGAAGTTTTGGGAAAGAAGGGGCATGCTTCGGTTTGCAGAAGGCCCAACAGCAGAGAGACATCCTGTGTCTTCAGTACAAAAACGCCTGTGCTGTCAGAGCTTGCTTATTCTGGTTAAGAAGGTTAGCTGTGCTGGATATACTCTTTGCTGTATAGGCACTGAACATTTATTCAACTATGATGTCCCCCTGTGCCTAGTGACCTGCAGTGGCTCTTGGTGCACTGCCTTCTCAGAGCCCTTGGATATTTTCTACCCTTTTTTTTTTTTTTACTTTATAATGCTATACTACCATAATGAGGATGTTTCCTGTTTTGTATCACTTATCATCGAGACAAAGAGCAAGGAAGTCAAAGGCCAAAGAAATGCAAACCAGCTCTGTCACAGCGAAATAAAAATAAATTGGACTGCAGACTCTGAACCCATAGCTGTCACGGGAATCTGTAGGGATCCCATGTGTCCAGTTGGTTGAGGTGAAAATACTGAAATAAAGTCTTCAACAAGAAGGCAGGTCCACCCTAAAATGATCTGCAAGATGAAGCGTATGCAATGGTTAAAATGGGCCAAGATCTGACAGTATGTTCTTCCTGATGCTCCTCAGAAGACAGATGAGGATACCCATTATTTGCAGAAGGTGGGCTGGTGGGTGGATGGGTTTCACACTGGGACTGCAACTGTTGTGTTCCCTTCCCTGCACAGAGGTGTGTGATGGGATGGAGAGTGCATGGCCAAGGTGGTGCTAGCTTAGGGCTAGCACTGGGCCTGATGCAAGAGACACATGGGCTGGGAGAACGAGCCATGTCACAGAGCACCAGTTTGGCAGCAGTCACTGGAGCTTGGTGAGTGCAAGGCGTTATCTTCTGGTGTTCACAGGAAGTGCTGCAATGGCAAAAAACAGCCCTCTCTTTAGCGAGACACAAAAGTTGGGGCAGACATCAGCAAAGCACCAGTAGCTGCTGGCAAGTATCTTTTAAGCTGTTCTGAAATGAGCTCATTGGGCACGAAGGGGATGGTTTTATCTGTCCTTTCAGCCCTTATCTTCTTCATTCAGTCTGCTAGAAAATTTGACAAGCAGTTCAAATGACCTTGGCAGCTCTGTGACACAGGTGACATTACTGGACTGAGACCACCAGCTGATTTCAAATAGTCCAAGTAGCCCTACCATTAAAGAACTTCCAGCTCTAACTACAGATGCAGCAGATGGAGCCTGGTGTCCCATTGCATGAAAGTCTTACATCCAGCATGTTTGTCCAGTGGACATGAGCTGCAACAGAAGAAATTCTAACTAGACAATAGGGGAAAAAAATTGCCATAGGATGAACAAACACTAGAGTGAGTATCCAGAAGGGCTGTAGAGCCTCCATCCTTGAAGATAATCAAAACCCAAAAAAACAAATGAACAATGTGATCTAAATTGAACGAGGTCTGAGAAGGGGATTGGCACAATCTCCAAAGGTCCATTCCACATAAATGATTGACATTCTTCTATAATTTCTTGAAGACTCATGATAAAATTACCTAGGCCTAAAGTAGACAGCTTGGGGATATTGTGACTTTCCTACAGAAAAGCATCTCTTGGAGAGTTGCAGCATTGGAGAGCACTTATGCAGTCCCAAGGCAGTTATGTGACAAGTAGGTCCTAGGATGCTATTTTCTCCTGGAAGGTTGAAAGGTTGTGTCAGATAGAATTTTGGCACTTTTACATGGATCTTTTGCACAGACACGGCTGTTGTCAGAATCCATCCAGACAGGTTGCCCCCTTGTTGGTCTGTACAATGCAAGGGCAAATCACAGCCTGCAAGATGCACCAAGAGTGATGCCAATCAGTGTATACAAAATTATATACAGGACGCACAGAACTACAGTTACTATATGCTTTAATTACAAAACACAGTATGAACAACCCCTAGATGATTAAATCCATTCCAGCAGATCTGTGCCAGAAGGCTGACTGGGACCTTGATCAGAGCTGTTAAAAGCAAATCACAACAGTGTTTTATTGCTCACACCACCCTCCAAAGATCCAGCCCAGCTGTTAAAATGATTACAGTGCTCAAAGGGTGAGAGAATTTTCTTTTCTTCTTCAATTAAGGAGTATAAAAAACCAAAAGATGCTGTGTGCAATTGTCTCATTGCTACTAACATTGGATTCATGTTGTACTAGTCTACAGTGTATCCACCTAAAAGAAAGCCTAAGTTTGGTTAAAAACAACTTTGTGAGATATATGCTGGCATAAATTTCTATACTTCTATACATTTCAACAAATCAGAGAGGGTTATTGCTTTATTGGTGCTGGCTGTCTAATATTTAAAGCACTTCTTATGCAAAAATGTAAAGGCAGGTTGCAAAAGCGTAGTTACATAGACTGTGCAATTCATGGAAATAGTTGTGCTGCATTTTACATATGTTAGCAATGAGCAACTAGATATCAGAATGATAGAAAGGTCTCCCAAATTGCTTCTTGCCATTAGAGAATTATATTCCATATGATTTTTTTGGACAAGCCTTACCATCACAGTTAACATCTTCCATAATGTTGCTTTCCCTTTTCTTATCCTCTCCTGAGTGAGAGAGGATTATATTCACTGCCTACTGCTATGTCCTAACAATCATTACTTCTACTGTTGTTTTACATCTTACATTTACATTAGAGAAGCCAAAGTCACTTGGAGTGACCTGCAACCAGGTCATGCAGTTGGGTTTGGAAGGGCTCAGGGAAGCTGAAGGGAAACTGTTGGGCTTGGAGGGGTGCAAGTGGAGCCTGTCCAAGCTCCCCTGCGGTCTGTCACCCTGGGGCAGTGAACACCACGACTCCAATGCTGGTGGCAGTTTTACAGAGATAAAGAAGTAGGTAAGACTAATTTAAAGCTTCACATGAAGCACTTTCTTTTCACATTGAAAACAAACACATGCTGAACATGAGATCTTTGGAGGTGTCTGATTTAATAGACAAACACTTACAAACAGTTCAATATAAGACATAAGAGTAATGCTTTTATTACTCTGAAACACAATCCAAACCCTAAACCCTAGCCACTGACTGCTTTGCATGCAGAATGACATGCAAAGCCTCTCAAGTACATATCAAACCAGCCTTGAAGGGAAGAAATATGTAATGAAATTGTGCTATTGGCAGTGGGAGGTGTATGCTTGCCACACAAGCCAGTGTGCTAGCACTCTGCATGCCATTTCAAGAACCCAGTTTCTTCAAGGCACTCCAAGAACATCATTCCAAATTAAATGTTGCACCATATTGTAATGTGGATTTTTATTGTAGCAGCCTTCAGGAGCAGCAGAAGGTACTGAGAGAATATGCAGTACAGTGAAAACTACTCAGTATCTATTAGAGTACTTTATTAGAGCCTTCCTTAAGGGAGTCTACTGTTAAACATTTGAAATATAATATATTGTCTTAGATAAATATGTAATACGAATTGGGAGTTATTAATGCATCGTGAAAAATCTATTCCAGCAAAAGTGGTTACCTTATTAATTAGAAATAGCAATCCTGAAGATTCTGTTATTTATATGATTTTAATTTAGTTCCAATTCTAAACGAAAGTTTAATTATAGTTGCACCTAATTCACCCAGAGCATGAAAGGGCCCATTTAACAAAGGACATTCTGCCTTCATTAAATGATTACAAAGGGAACTAGGAATTGATGATATTTTACTATATTGTTCCAAATCACAGGGGACTTGCATCAGAAATGCTCCATAACATTTAAGGAGATCCTTTCTGGAACCCCAGGAAATGAATCCATAAATTACACTTTAATATCTCAAAGTGCTGCCTTCCTCAGATGGAATTTGTCACTCCCAGGATCAATATGGAGAGTACAAGGTTAGACAAGCTTTATGGAGAGCAATTCTTGAGATCGCATCATTATGTATCATTATACAAAGTATCACGTTGCCAACGTATTCATATCTAAGTTAGCAGACACCCCATTCTTAAAGCAAAGTCTAGCTATAAAAATTTGCTACAGGTTAATCCTGTTTCTCAGAGGAAATAATGGATTTTTTTTTTAAATTTTAAAACACAAATGTGTGGAGAAAAGCCACACCCATAAAAACAATTGAAGCACTTCAGACTGTAGATTGGCTGTTGTGGTCTCAGTGCAGAAAAATCAAAATGAACACTCCTATTTAGCATCAGCTTAGTGAACAAATATCTCTCTTTGGAGAATTAGACTAGCAAAATAGCTCACCAGTAATGTCCAGATAACATCAGCAAGTAAACAGATTATTTAAACCACACAGAGGGAAAGGATTTGTGCCATCCCTTTGCTTTATTGCCCAGCAGCAAGAGCAGAGGGCCGTGAGGGATTTATTCATCAGGAGTATCAGGTTTGTGATAGGTGCTCTTGTACTGGGACTCAGACTGAAGTGCCTGACTTCAAAAGTATCCTGTGTGGGTAATGCTACAGGAGCTTTGATGAGGACACTGGGACCTGCTGCACTGGCACCAGAAGTCAGAGAGCTGAGAGCAAGGGAGACCTATATAGAAACATAAGATTAATCCTATGCTGCAGCTAGGAAGTAGCAGTACATATCCACATCTGGTTCTGAAAAGAAAGAGCAGCATTTTATTTTCTCCCTACAAGTAAAGGAAAGGAGTATCCAGGTATAGAGAGGGAAAATGAGAAAAATCCTTGTTTCCTCTATTATAAATTTGTAGTGGAATTCTCCCATGGCTCAGCAGTAACCTGTGGCTGCTGGGAATCCTTTACTTGCATTGTAAGCACTTTTAAGATTGTAAGATTTTTACTGTGGACTGTACATAGTCCATGTACTCCAGGATTCCCTGCACATGAGTTGGGGGGTCCTGGATGGAGGACATCTGCCTCACACTGACCACAGCAACATCTTTCTGCCTGCCATTTCTCATTCTAGAGCGTCTTGCACTGACGCCAGCCCATTTCCTCCTCCAGCTCATGCTCCTAGCTTATTTCTGCTTGTTTTGCTTTGAGTTATTTACAAGCAATTGTTCAGTGCATCCTTGCCTGAGTGCTCCCTGGCCAAGATGAGGAGCAGGAGAGCAGTGTAAGCTGTGGTCAGTCCTATGGAATAGAGCAGCTAGGGGGGACTGTGACCCCTGCAGGATCCTGCCACCACCCTGTGTTCCACCAGGACTGCATTAACCCTCATCCCTTGTTCTTCAAAGGGAGCGTGAATTAACGGGGAAGATGACAGCAGATACCGCTGGGCACTGCAGGAGATGGGCAAAAGCTGGCACTGTGCTCCTTCCTGGTATAAGGGCTGAAAGTTTCTATTCTTTGTCTGTATATACATCTGCAAAACTGTCAATCTGTGCTGGGTTCATTGCACAAAAAGCCTTGAGAAAAGCTCACTGGTAGGTTCCCAGCAAGCAGCTTCGTGTACACACTCTGCTTCTCACACTCTGCTACTTGACTCTGCTCTGTCAAGAAAACATGCTCCTCTTCATCAGCAGCTGACATCCCTTGCACAGGCCTCAGCTGCTTCTTGCTTTCTGAAAAATGGTGCAGCAGCTTTTCCTCCTTTATTTTCTAGGCTATATTGCCAGGGAAATGATGCTCATTTTACCTAATGGATTAAATGGAGTGATCTGGAAGAATTCAGAGTAAAAACAGTGGCTTGGTTGCTCTCACTGTAGAAACAGCCCAGACACCAGCTCTGAGCCACAGGCTGGCCCTATCATGTGCTGCAGGCATTTATTTGTCATGTCATTGCTTCTCATCTGGCTCTGGCAATTGCATATAACTGACAGGAGAGGCAGGCTTTTTTGTCTTAAAGAAGAAAAAAACCCTACAGAGTCCCTTGTGGTTTTCCAGCCTCTTTTAATGTTACCTGCACCCAGCATGAATCTAGTAACAAGACAGAGCATTAATCCAGCAATCAGCACAATTCACCATAGTATTCTTCTATTCCTCTGTTTATTTTTGGAAACTGGTACATTACCACATGCACATCCTTTTTCCCTAAATCACAGCAAAATCTCTGGACATAAGAGAGACAGCCAGGTTTTAACTTGTTATCAGATTGGAAAAGAGAAATGCCTCTCTGTGAAAAGGTGCAAGGGGAAAAAGAGAAAGCAGCAAACTCCCTGCCTTTGACAAAGTTAGCATACAAAAAATGTAACATTTAAGTGGTTTATTTTCTGATTCTCCTCCCCCATTTTGCTGAAAGGAGATTTTCTCTGAGTTCTTCAGCTAAATAATTGAAGTAGTTAAAGCATCTCTCCTTTTACTCTTATAGTTGCTCTCCACATGTGATTATGAAAGAAAAAAAAAAAAAAGGGGGGTTTATTCTGGGTCTGGATAGGAAGGAAACCTCTGATCTAAGACAATATTAAAGTTTCCAGAAAATAAAGTTTCACAGATTTAGGGAACACCAAACTTACAGTGTGGAAACATTTTGTATGTCACAGACAGCAGTTCTCAGACAATAAAAAAACACGAATCCAGAATAGCACAAAACATGAGCTGCAACGAAGAAGATCGGCCTGGAGAGGCTATTTTGGGGACTGTGAAGTATACTTGGGGGCAGGCAAGACCTCTGAAAGTGAGTCTCTGGGAGACTAAATTTGGATACACAAAATTAGAGACCATTTTTGAAAATATAAGACTGGGTGGAAAAATTTGTACTGTACATAAGCAACATGCCATTTTCACAGTCTTATAACAAATCATTCCTAAGCCCATGTTTATTCAAATACCAAGTTTGGTCTGGATGAAGTTATTGGACTAGTCAGAGTTCACAAAGTAAGGAAAACATAAACCCCAAACATAAACAGTTGCAGAATTATAGCCAGGTATGCGGAAAAAATAGTCACCTTGTGCTTCACCAAGAAATGATTTTAAAAGCAGTCCTGGTTAAACAGACATTAAATTTGCTTAGTTGAAGCACCGCTGTTTTTCCTTTGGGAATTCTGAGCTGCATGGGGCACGATGGCTTTCCTCCTCCTGGAAAGCCAGCCTCTGCAATGCAGCTGTGACTTAGCCCAGTCAGCAGGGAATGCTTTCAGTCACCCCCTGGGTTAGTCCCCGGCACTTGTGGGAGCCAGAACAATATCCCATATGCCACTTCTGTCCTTCCCTCACAGACAGAGGTGTCCTGATTCAGACACATGAAATATTTTGGGGAGGTGAATCAGCTCCTAATTGTGCGCAAGTGACTGAGCCAATTACTAAGAAGACATCCTTCTGCTGTGATTATATGATACATACATTGTACAACTCACTCTCCTTGCTGTTACCCAGCGCTTCTCTGGCACTGTTATCCAGCACCAGTTTCAGTTATTGAACTTCCTTAATAACAACGCTTCTTTTTTTAATTTCACGTGTCTCTCTTACTTTGGTTCCAGATAGTAGGAACAATGTTGTATTCTCCATTTACATTTAATTTGCCTGCATTTCCCCCCTGCATGGTTTGTACACAAAACAATCTGTCAATTTCTCCCTCAGAGAGTTAACACTCAGGCTGTCTTCAATTTCTTTTGACCCCTACTATAAAATTCATTTTGATGAATTATTTATCTCTGGAGCTCCCTAAGGAATTATCATTTGTATCTTCTATAGTTTCCGCCTGTCACTGGCTATTACCACATTACATCAGCTGGACAGCAGCTGCCAGTAACCAAACCATGTTCCTCCTCCACCCATGGCTTTTTGCATCACCCAATGTACACAAACCAGCTGGCTCCTAGAACATCTTGCTTTATGAGCCTGGCCCTTGCCCATTCTGAAGGCTAAAGTCAAGTTAGTCTTTTTTTCCTAATAACCTTGGTATGAAATGCAGTAAAAAAGAAAAACAAAAATAGATATTAAGTGGAAAAATAATGTGAAAACCAAAATCTATCCTAGCCTTGGACCAGAATTTAGTTGCACCTGGCTATGCTCATTGTCAAGTGGAAACACCTTTATTCTCCTAAACTGATTTAATCTAAACAGTATCTTTGGGAAGCAAATGCACCTGCAAGCTCCCTAAACCCTACTTGAAAAATAAAGCAAACCCTTGAGTGTGAATATAGACTTATTCAGCAGTGGGCCTTGGTTGTCATCTCCGCTGTCATTCATTAAGCCAGACCATAATATTGTCATGTTTTCCTGCCACCACACAAAGGGAATTCTTTTGGGCTTAAGGTCCTTATTGTGACATCTCAGAACAATTAGAAGATTTACAGAAGCTCTTTGAACATGATTTCTAATCCACCCTGGCAATAAGAAATGTTTATGGGTATTAAGTTAAACAGACAATAAAATCTTAGTAGGATTTGAGTTTTAGTCAGATAAAACCTCTCTGTACAGAAAATCCAAATGTAGATATGCTTCATTTGTTTAACTGATTTTTTCCCAGCAAATTTTCTGAAAATGGAAGCTCTACGCAAAATCTTTGCAGTGTTTTTAGTTTCATGTTTAAACTGACTTCCTCTGATTTCTTTCACTTTTAATGTTTTCATCTTTCACTTTTTTTAATGTTTTCTTCATTCTCCGTGTTCCTGTAGCACAAAAAAAAACAAAACAAAAAACAAAACAAAACAAAAAAAAAACCAAACAAAAAAAAAAAAAAAAAACCAAAAAAACCCCAAAAAAAAAACCCAAAAAAACCCAAAAACTTGCAAGTGGCGAAAAGGAATGAAAAAAACAGTGAAGTGCAGAAATAAAACCAAAAGAAAACCTAATATTTTAAAATCCCTGCTTTTGATATTTCCAGATAAATATTCAAAATGTGCTTGAAAAATGGGGTTTTTTTCCCAACTTTAATTCAGTCTTCCATAACACTGTCTTGTGCTTCCATTCACTGCATTCTCTTAGCTTGTCCAGGAAACTTTGTATTGAAGGAAAGAGCAGAAAAAATCCCAAGCAGAAGCTCTTCTTTGCAGAAGAACTCCATTCTTAGTTCACTGTTAAACAGTATAAAGAGAACAGGCAGTGAACACCTACTCTGAAGCTTCCTCCTGCTCACCAATCAAAAAGCGTCTTTGCTTTTTTTAGAGAAATCCCTACATTTGGGATGAACATAGTACAGCACAGACAGCAGCAAGGGGCACTACCATCTACACATACCACCTGTGAAGACAAGCCTTCAAATCTTGTCTTAAACTTATTTGTGAATCCTACTCAAGCCTGAAACTTGGCATATCCAACCTTCTCACCAGCTGCAACCCTTTCATAACACAGGAGTGGGAATTGGCAGAGGCAGGGACCAGCCCATATGTGGCCTTCTCATGACCCATGACAGGAGCATGCATTGCA
Source organism: Aegithalos caudatus (assembly GCA_013389925.1). Lineage (NCBI taxonomy): Eukaryota > Metazoa > Chordata > Aves > Passeriformes > Aegithalidae > Aegithalos > Aegithalos caudatus. The sequence goes on from WEIU01016767.1 coordinate 46,890, forward strand.
AAGTTCAGTCTCATTATCAGTTCTTCACAGGCACTAAACTCATCCCAGCAATTTTAAATATTTCCAGCTTTCCATGGCTGATTTATTCTTGTCTTCCTTCTTTATGTCTTTTTAGAGTAGAAGAGTGTACCTGAACCCTCAGCATAAGACATTTCAATGCACGATAGCCAGGTATGGCTCAGCAAGCCCCACCACTTTTGACTTGATATCTCTCTATGAAGCAACTCCCAATTAAATGTGTAGAAAACCGGGATTTTTGGGTCAAATTGTACTATTCCATATTCTCTGGTAGCAGTGAAGACTCTAAATGCTCTGAAAACCTTAGCACTATTGCTACATGCCCATGCAAATTCAGTAATCTAGGACTTAAACCTGCTTTATTTTTGTAATCTGTCCCTTCTAAGTTCATAGAAATTGTTCCCTGGACTTGGGGTTTACAGCATACTTCTTTCTGAAACTAGAAACTTATTTCAGTAAAAGTTAGAAAATTTAACTTGTAATACCAATTCTAGGAGACAGGATTTGAGGAAAAACACCAGTTGAAGTCATGAGACTTGGCAACGTAAGTTTTTTTCTGGTGTAATGGCAACACCTTGATGCACCAAAGCTGATTAGAGCCAGCTGCATCACATCTGAAATGTATCTCTGAAAAATGAATGCTGAATATGATTATTTTTTCCTTACAGTCACATAAGTTCTAATGTTCTCCTAAAAGTTCTGACTCCTCAAATTACATACACTCATGAGAACCATGAGGTTTCACTTCTCACAATAAGGCAATGCAAATCTAATCGAACAAAGCCAAGTAGATACATACCAGCCAAGAGAAATTTTTACTGTAACTTGTATCTCATCATCTGTGCACAGCACAGGGAAGGAGAGGCAGGCAAGCAGCCAAATAACTGAAGGATGGCCTGAATAGAGCTGCTGGCATGACACAGAGAAGAAAAATCCTGGGATGATCTCGGTAAAGTACGGCAGTGGGCAGGGAGGGGTGGGACTACTAGCAGGATGCCAACCACGGCTCTAAGAAAACTGAACTGAAGCTAGAGCAGGTGCAGACATCTACTAGGACAAGCATGGGGAGTTAGTCTCACTGGTGAGACAAATATAGCTTAATAGCCCTAGCCTAGCAGGAAAGGCTGAGGGAGATATGATTACACTTTATAAATATATGTCCAAATACCAGCATGGCAGAAGAATCATTCAAGCCACAAGACAATGTTGGCACAAGAACAAATAGCATGAAAAAAATTGACAACTATTTTAAGCTAAAAGCATATTTCTAACCATCAGAGAAACAGTGTTTTATAGCAGTCCTTCAACAGAAGGAGTAGGTGCTAGTATGCTAACTACTTTTGTAGTAAACACTACATTTAGATAAAGGATTTTATGAAATTATATCTGCTGTGACAGTGGATGCCCTTTAGGCCCTATGCTCCCAGTAAAGTTCAGTTTATCTTGGTTGGAAGGTAGAAAAGAAACATACAAATATAAAACTCTGAAAGCTGAGATCCATGAGAGAAATTAAGTAGTACTCCACAGTACTATTCTATTTTTAATCTTCTGTCTTTATGTGGCTTGTATCTGGGCTTTTTTATACATAGGGCACTTATGGCTCAAGTACATGATTGTGTTTTGATACCAAAGTCCAATGCAATAGAGAGTTGGATGAAATCACCAAGAGGAAGAAGAGTGATCCCTTATTACCTACTGGACTTTTTTTGCAACCAGCATGCTCCCTTGTCTCTCCAACCTGCCCATCTACAGACAGGGTAGCTTGCAAAGATTTCCTCAGTTTTGTCCAAAGGTGGAATTTGTCTGCCCAGCAGACACCTCACAGATCCACCTCACCCAAGATCTCAGTAGACACTGATCCACCTCACCCAAGGGAAACCAAAATCACTGGGAGTCCTATAGTGATTCTCTGCTGCAGCTGAGATGCATTGTGCGCCCAACACCTTCCTGACTAGAATATTCCAGGTGCCTGTTATGCCATAATTTCATCAGAGGAGAAAAAAAACCCATTTGTATCATCTCAAAGGCCTATAGCAGCCTTTTTTTCTGTTTCTAATCTTGCCCAAGTGAGCCCACTCCACAACCACCTTTTTGGCAGTCAGATCAAGGGTCTTCTACAGGTGAGGAAAGGCTTCTGCTTTGCACCCTTCAAAGGTAGAAGCACACTTGCTTTCAGCTTTTTTTCACACAGAGTTCATTCAGGGGCTCTAACAAGGCTGCCAGCACCACTACTCCCACGTAACAGACCATCAATAACTGCATGGGTGAGTATTCTGATAATGGCCTTTGGAGTAAAAACCTGTAACTCCTGTAAGTCATTGGCCATAATTTGTCTGAGTCACTATGACACTATGAGAAAGGAGGAAATTTGGGGTTGCAAGGTATTTGCTTCAAGAAGGCACCAGTGTGTTTTTCTGTCAGCTCTGCTGGCATTGATTTGCTGCAGGCAATTCTCAATCAACATATGAAGAGCGCTGGCAGGAGTTATCTCCTAATTATAAATCATTTAGTCAATCAAAATATAGCTCCTAAGCTACGTAAAGATCTTATTTCTTCTCAAGAGCCTTTTATGGACAAAATATGGAAATACTGTAGCAGGAGGAGAGAAAAAGCTTTATTTAAAAGGGACAAAAATGAAAGCTTCGGGATCCTGTTTGTGTTGTAGCTTAAAGTAACTTAGGTACTTGTCAAAGCTAATTAAGACAGGCCATCTGCAAATGCTGGTGATTTGAAACATTCCCCCCTGTGCCAATGGAACAGTGTGTTACAGCTTCTTCACATCCCACCCTGACAGGTGCTAAGCTGCTCTGCCTGATGCCTCAGTCCCAGGGTAGGGAGAACTTTCCTCCTCCTTGCAGCACAAGAGCACTCACCTAAGCATCACACTTTGGCTCTGCTATGCACCAAAGGGCAGGGAAAGTGTCCCTGCCTCCACACACAGGGACAGGAGCACCCCCAGGGAGAGCAGGGCCCTTTACAGGTGCACAGCTGGGGCCACAGCGCTGGGCTGCAGCACCCTGCCGGCTACCCTATGGCAGCAGCTTCACCTTGGAAGCAGCACACCAGCTGTTCACTGCCTTTGGCAAGAAATCTGCACGCAGAACTGTAGGCAGTGATGGGCTAGCTCAGGAGGAATGAGACATGCCGGTCCACCCCAACAGGGCACAGAGACGGGCGCTGGCAGGACTGGGAGGGGCCTGTGGAAAGAACAGCTCACAAGACCGACACCCAGACAAGGAGCAGTGCAGTCTCCTATGCAGTGTGCACGGCCCTTGAGACACAAATGTTTAGTTTCTCCTTAGCAACGCTTCTCACTAGTTTTGTCTGTGAAGCGTTCTTTGTACCTTGAGGAAGCCAGAAGTGCTGGAGGAGCGCCAGCCTCCCAGGGCAGCCAAAAGCAATGCCATCTGTGAGCAGCATAGACAGGGCCATCAGTCGACGGTTGTCCTGGGCAAAGCACTCTGCACAGACCTTCAGAGAAGTCTTTAAAATCTTAAAGGCCATTTTGTTAGTGTCACAGTTGGATGAGACAAGTACTAGGATGCTTAGAAACCCATTTTTAATTCCAGCTGTGGACTTTACAAACTCTAACTCAGGATTTCTTTCTCATCTGAAGATTACGAACCCAAGTCTAAGCACATGGACGCAGGCTTTAACCACAAAGGAATTATTTCAGTTGCCAAGCAGGGTAAGCTGCAAAACAGCTCTGTCATTGATGAAGGCCCACTTCAGAAAATGTGACAGGACCACATGTCATGGGGGTGACACCTGACTGCTGCTCACTGAGCACCCTCTGCCTCCAGCAGGAAAGCTGAGGCTCACTGTGTGCACCCCCATGGTGAAATGAGTACAGCAGTGAGAAATGGCTTTGATGTGTGTGTAATGCAAAAATGTTGAACTTACACTGAAATTCAAAGAAGTAAAGGGGAAACAAAGCTTCTTTTTTTTTTTTTTTTTTTTGGTGGTAATGCATTACGAAGAGTGCCTGCAGAATTTCGGGGTTTTTCGAAGAGTCATATATGTGTACACATGCATACCTATACATATACATTGTATACACACACATTCCTGAATTTTGGATCCTGTTTATCTATCAGAAGCTGGTATCAGAGTAGATGTCTATACCTAAACGGTTTGATATTTGTAGTGTCTGCAAGAACCCGCAGCTGGGAGAATAAATAATTAAATGTGGAAATTTTACTGCCACATTGAAGCTGAAATACAAATTTTATTATTATGTCTTTATTCAGACCACTTTCATTAAATTAAAGAGGTAGTCAAATTAATCAGTACGATAGTTGAAACCTGCTCAAAAGTTTTGGTAAAACAATTGTCAATTGCTTTTCTGCTTCGTGGACATTTCTCTCCCATATGATGCTCAATCACAGTTTAACAGTTCACAGCAATGCTTCACATTTAGACAGTCTTAAATGGATTTCGGAGCTACAATATGGGGTCAGACAGTCTCATGTCTGAATGAGAACCTCTGGATTTCCTAGTGCCCAGGATAGTGATAAAGTATTTCAACTGTTTGCAGCTGCTCCAGACAATATCTCTACGAACCTAAGGTATGCATAGTTACATGCAGCTTGCAGATAACCAAACCACAGTAAAGAAATGAAAACAAGTCTAGAAAACAGAGGAAACTGTTCCCCCTCTTGTTAGCAGGAACACTGTATTTGCCACTTCCCACGGTGTTATGCAGAGCTTCCAGTACAAGAATTTCTCAACAAAACCTTCTCTATCTATCCTAGATCTATCTTCCATCTCTATTCCAGATTCTCTCAAAAAATATTTCATGACATTCCACTGTAGTCGTATTTTCCCCCTCAAAGTGATGGACACAAGCCATTTCATTCGGCAGCACCTGGCATTTCCACCAAACTTCATTAAGAAGTTAAACAAGGTTAACAGCTGGTGTGGACCCAGCAGCTGGAGGTGAATGTGCTTTCCCTGTCTTAGGAGTTTGGTACTGAGCTAGACTTTCTGTTTATTGTTGGGAAAAGCTAAAGAAACATCATTTTTGCAGTATCCCCTATCTCAATGTGTTTAATAGTTGGCAGAGACCCAAGACTCACCACAGCCAGAGGCTGGAAAGCACTTCTTAAAAACAAACAAAGGAACACGCAAGCAAACAGCAGACAAAATCAAAGAGGAAAAATGGCACAGAGAAACCCCAGTTCCAAGAGTGGCAGAGGATTTCTGCAAAGGAACAGAAACCAATTCTACCAATGCCACTTTCACTCTGATATAGCGTATCTGATGGCTGGGAGATGTCTAGTACCACACACACTCGAGAAAAAGACAAGGAATGTTCTTCCTCTCAGGAACAATAAAATATAAAACATAAGATTATGCTAGTAGAGTAGCAGCACTATAAATCACATTTCGAAAAGAAATGTATAATAATGTTTATGAAGTTCTAGCTACAGAAAAGATTATTTAATGCTGTCCTTTAATTATTAGCATAGAGTTTAAATGACAGGCTTTCAAAAGAATGTTTTTCCACTAAATTAATAGTTCATCAACTGTTTAAGACACTGAGAAGCATTTAAGCACAAAACTTTTCCATTCTCCACCTGATACTGCTGAAATTCTTAAACCTCCACTGAACCCTGGAAGGATCACGCTTACCCAAAACTTGGCCCTATTTGTCTTACAGGCACCTTTTTTCCCCTCTCCATACCAACTCCTGTCCATAGGCAGCCCTATACAGACACATTCCATAGTACCTTTTTTATTTCTTAAGTTTTGAGCAAAATTCCTGCTGGATCTTTCAATAAGCAGATCTTTAAAAAGTGGGACAAGATAGCATTTTGAGGAGAAGCAACAACATCTGTAAGTGAACAACACAGTACCTGACGATCATTACACTTACTGCATTCTTTACTGGGTTTTCTGTAAAAAACTAGAGATGCACAGCTGATATCCAAAGGGAGACAGATTTTTCACAAAAGGAAGCACTGTGGAGATAACAGCAACTGTTGACTGTCATTCAGGGTGGGATTCCAATGATCCCATTTTAGGGAGGGATCTGAGCTCTTAAAGACTAGGAAGGGAAGCACTGGCAGAGGGCAACACAAACTCCCAGCTACTGGGAGTCTCAGCAAATGGCACAGGCCGAAAGCCAACTTCTAGACAACTGAAATGAAGTAAGATGGCCCTGACCCTTCTTCAAATGAGAAAACAAAGGTAACAAAACAGTGCAAAAGCTGGCAAGAGGATTATATAGCTGGAGTTAGTTAGTAAAACGTTTTTCCATTAAAAAGTTTAACTAAAACCAAAAAAAGGCCTATGTCCTCAAAAGAACACAATCACAAACAAATAGGCCACAAGATGTAATTTTTGGCTCACTGTTCTTTGGGGGTTGTAAACTGTATTTACCTATATTTAATATTTGATGGGGTTTGTGCTCTAAAATCTCCCAACTGAAATCCTATGCTGAATAGGAAACACTAAAAAAGTCCAGTTAAATCGCTGGATTCCAGCCTGGCCTCACCCAAACCAGAGGCTTTTCAGAGAAACTGCTCTGGGTGCACACGGTCACTACCAAGTTGAGACTGTGGCCAATCACTTACCAGACAGTTCTGCACTAAACAGTGAAGTTACTCAAGGTGTATTTGTGAACAGAACTTAGCTCGGTCTAGCCTGTTTAGTATGTTTTCATTCTCCTGGGACTTTACAAAGTCTGACAAGTTCTGAAAACTCAGTCTGACACAAATATTCGTGCAAAAATCTGTGTATTTTTAAAGCAGATTTAATAAAAAGAATACACACTGTACCTGTCTCAATCTAGTATTTCTTATAAAATCAGACCTGTTATTTTTAAAAATCTTTCAAAAGCAGCTAAAAAAAGTTAGAACAGCCATGTCCACAAAATTCCTGCCAAAGATCTTTCCCCTTGAATATATAGACAATATAAAAATACAAAACATATTACATTCTAAGTCCTGAGAAGAACTTTAGAAACTTCAGGGCAGAAGCAGACTTTGGGCAATATTCAAGGCTGTCAAGACACAAAGTAGTAGAAGAGCCATCCTCCAGCAATGGGTGATTGTTATACACAGATACCAGCAAGCAAGCTTGGGGACAAAGGCACTGCTGCCACTGACTGAGCAGGCTAGGAGAAGGCCTTTCCGCATTTAAGAAATGTCAGCATTCCAAGGGCTCTCTTTAGGACTACAAAAAAACCCAAAGTACAGTGGAGAGAATTAAAGTAGGACATAAAATTTTATTCTGAAATGATCTCTGGCCACAACAATAAAATGTAACAAATATTCACTAGAACAGTCTTAACTCCTGTCATCAGCTGTACAATACATACAGTATCATAAAACTGGCCACTAGGATTAAAACCCACTTCAACATCTTTAATGTTAAGTGGCAACAGCAGCATCTCACAGAAAATTATACATAAATATATACACAGTCCACATTCAATCATTTTTCACGTTTTCAGTACACACAGTTGCAGCATATTACAGTCACGTGTCTAAGTCATTGCCCAATAAAAACCCAAGCTACTGCTTAGACGCAGTTGTAGCAGTTGAACCGAGTAATTACAATTTGTAGCAGAGATGTACAAGCTCCTAGAAACAATAATTCACAAATGTTATTTTATTTAAATGCTACCATTGCATTACACTGGGCAATATTCTAATCTTTGCTGACTGCAAAAAGTTATTTTTGTTACTTATCACAAATATTATTGATGGAAAAAAATTAACAAATGTAGAGCATTAAATAATGCACACCCTTTTTAAAAGATTTCAATATTGCCCGATGCTACTTATGTCTTTTTCAATGTTTTCAACATTCCCATGAAGTCATTTATAACTCCAAACCACCCAAGAAATTAAAAGTGGCTTAAGTGCCTTGCACCCAAATTGTAAAAATCCCTGGTCACTTTTATAAGAGCCAGGCACATATAAAAGGAATGCACTTTGGTTCATACCAAATGCCCTGGGATTAAATCACACTATAAAACTGAAGAGTTTGAGGTAAATTTTTACAAATACGTTGATTTCTGTCTAGTGTCACTATAAGAAAAAAAATATTTTAAAAAATCAATTTGATGTTAAAGTACAACCAATGAGGAAGGGCCATCTTTAACCCCTTAATGAGACGGTACTACAAGAACAGAGTGTCCTCTTCACCCTAGCAGTGTGATTGCCTTATTGTTTCTGTTAAGGCCTCGATCATCTACAGGATGTTTTAAGACAGGTATAGCACTTAAAAATAGATTTCTTCCCTACTAAGCAGTATTCCAAGGGTTAAAGAGGCCAAGATGCATTTGTAACAAAAGGCACATTGTTAACACCAAGGGCACAATCCATCCTCAATCCTTAATCTACACATCTTGCATCACTCTCTTGTTCCAACACTTAAGTGGTAATGAACACACCAGCGGTGCAAGAAACTGAGCCAAGCGAGACTGCAACCAAAGACAACACCGTGCTGTTACTAAATCAGAAAATAGCTCAGACATCCCCCAGACAATGGTAACATGTGAGACTAAGCACTGTTTCCAAGCCAACTTCTATCAGCCTAATTATCAGAGCCCTTAGAATGAAATCACATCAAAGCAAGAGGCAACATC